>VRLP01007747.1:0-20121 GCA_009660295.1 Lophius piscatorius | reverse complement strand
ATATCACCTCCCCTGGACATTATGCCGATGCTGTGGAGTCCTTCGCCATTTTGGCTTCCAGCTTTGGGATGTTGTTCTGTCTGTTTGCTCCGAAATGTTACATCATTTTACTGAAGCCTGAAAAGAATACAAAACAACACTTGTTGGGTAAAGCAAAAAAGTAATATGATAAATGCAAGTGAATTTGTTTTTTAACAAAATTATATTTCAATGTTAGCTAGTATTTGCAATGTTGACTTTTTTCAAGTTTGCACTGAAAGAGCTTGGATTTTTATAGACAACTGAATATGCAGCATTTCCTGCATAGCATTATTCATCACAAGACATTATAATGAGATAATTGCACCATTTGAATTTCTGTACCATAAGTTGACTCTACAAGAAACTCAATAACAATTTAACAGGAAATTTGTTGATTTATATTTCTTTACTACTGTTTCTTGATATGGCATCAACCTCACACACTTATTAACACCACTAATGACTTAACATGATCGTCATAAGAAAAGTGCTGTTGGGAGAATGTCAGGATGATTCTGATAAAAACATAAATCGGCAATGGCTGCCGTGCAGTTTTTGTGTGCAGAGATGTGGTGAGTTCCTGCACCTGACAACATAACACAACTGTGTTTCAGCATTTCCCACAAGAGTTTTGAGGTTGATGCATTTGAGTCACTAATAAAATAGGTGAATAGAGGAAATATTTTTATTAGCCTCAGCTTAGTCCACCTGTTTCACTGTTTTTACCTGGGTTAAAAAGTAAGAAAGAAATATGCGAAAATGTTTTTGATCATGTGTTGTGCACATAGGAAAACTTTTTTTTATTTTTTTGTAATGATTTGGCATTGCAATAAACAGTTCTAAGATTAAATACCCAGTGATGACTGTCTTGTTTAGAACAGACCCGTATGACCAAATTGTATCGCCTGTGCAAAAGCCACGTTTAGATGTTATATTTACTTTAGGTTTCACTAATTCCAGATGGCAGGGAGAAAGTAAAAATGCAAACAAAGACACACCCGACAGCAAGAGTATTTCCGAAAAAAGTCCCAAATCCCCAACATTGTACAACCAATTGAAGTCTTCAGATTTAATGTGAAGTTTTACATTAGTAGAACTACTACAGTAAAATATGCACTACTCTAAAAAAAATAAAGGGAACACATAATCATCACAGTGTAACTCCAATTCAATAACACCTTTGGGTTATCAACCCTTTTTAAGTCAGGAAGCAATAATGATTGTGAATCAATTCCATCTGCTGTTGTTCAAATGGGACAAACAACAGTTGGAAAGTAGAGGCAATAGTCATAATTTTTTTTATCAACATGCTCATAGAATTTGGTCCAAACAAATGATCAAATAATAAAGCTCACACAATCGTTCAACAATGAAAAGCTCATGTCATAGGTGCCGGTGTCTGTACGCAGTACCAGCTGTCCTCCTGGGTGCCGGAAGGCTGTCCGTCCTAGGGAGCCTGTTTGCTGGTTTGACTGTGTACCATATGACCGTGGAAAAATTAGCAATTAGACAAGTGGGTCTAAAAATATAAACATAACATTTCCAATATAATCAGGTAAGAATGGATTGAATATTTGAAATAAATGACTTATATCCTTAGATTCAATACACTGCACATTCTTTCCTGAAGACTTCTGGTCCAAAAAAGATCGACCAGCCTACATCCCCAAGACGGTGGAGATCTTAGCCTAAGACTCTTTAGTTTTAGCCCTGACGTGACTTCCGTAATGGATGCCTTCTTCACTGTAGCTGTAAAATCATCTGTGTGAATAACTCTGGGCTAAGCTTCTTCATCCTCTTCACCCTGACTCTTGGCTTCATGTATTCCCTGATGTTCATTGGAGAGCCAACTATTTTTTCCTGCATGCTGCATCTCATCGCCTTCAGCATCAAATTCTCACTGTGCCTCTCCTGCATCCTGGGGAACACTCTAGTGGCTACATTTACTGCCACCAGGCCAGTGGACCAGATCATGTAGTGGTCGGGGCCCAAACAGCAGAGGGTCATCATATCCAGTTGCATTATAATTCAGATCATACTGGAGTGCAGCGTGGGCTGCATCCTTGTGTTCTGTGCCACCAAACAGTTTGACACCATTTCACACAAGGAGAGGTGTTGAGCCTTCAATGAACACTGATGATGACTTTCATATTTAGAACCGACTTGCATTCCCTGTATGAGGACACTGTCTTTTGCTAAAAGTATTTCCAATGCAAAGCCAAACTTTAGGTGTTATACTTCTTAGTTCTCAATAATCCCAAATGATAAGTAGAAAGTAAGAAAAAAAGAAAACCCACAAAATAAATGTGCGGGTCTCAGGTTGATACCATGACATAACATTTTCATTCAAAACATTAAACATTTGTGTTTGGTTTGTGTGTGATCTACTAAGAATAGTTGCGGGAGTGGTAAGATATATATTTTTCAGGCTCAGTAAATCACATTGCATGTACTTGTTGCAATATAAAATTAAATTATATTTATATGCCCAAAAAGTCTATAATATTATGGAATCGTCATCGCGATAACCTAAAAACTATTTCATGGATCATTTTCAAATGTTATGATACGAAAGACCTTACTGCGAGGAAAAACTGGATTGATTTTGGGAAAGGTCAGTTTCATGTTTACTACACTAGGAGGAGCATAATCTCCACAGGTTTTCAGGCCATCCTTTTTGCTGCAAAGATCTATATTGTATGCGTCATACTTTACTCTAAAAGCTCATTATTTGCCCAGCAGTTTTTCGGACATAATTTCCTAACCGTTGGTCTGGTTAAGTCCAAATTTTGTACATACAAAACAACTCAGGAAGATCTGTATTGTATATGTCATAATTCCCTCTAATAGTTAATCTTTACTGACTTGGGGGCCCTTTTTAAGAAAAATAATGTGGACAGAACTTTACACATAACTTGTTTGTACAAAGCAGGGGCTTTTGGATGATATACCCTTGCTGTTAGGAATGACAGAATAAGCGTAGATAATAAACAAAATAAAATGAAAAAAAAACTGATCCACGGATCTGCATAAAGAATATACAGTATCATGAAATCTTAAAAAGATAGGCAGTTCACAGAAAGAAAGATCATGTGGCATTAATAAAGAACAGCATTTTTTCAATACTCCAATAATATATGTATATATGTATAGAAATGTTATATCATACCAGCTTGTCTTCTCCATGTCAATCAACAGGATCAGTTTCTTCGGAGTGCTGCAAAGCGAGAAAAAATAAATAATCTTCAGAGAGTTGAGATTGAGCTCACATTGGTTGGTGACGTTGTTCTTGTGGAAGAAAAAAAAAACTATAAAATTCAGCTCCCGGATCAGAATTGTTTCAGTAAAGGGGGTGTGGATCATGATGGGTCGGATCACTATTTTCTTATTCCTGCTCCTGTCAAGGACCAAGTCCGAAAACCAAACATGTAACATTATCGGACAGACAGGGTTCATGGAATTTTCGAAGGAGGGTGATCTTATGATAGGAGGCGTGTTCTCCATAAGCAGTACACGTAGACTGGTAGATTATGGCTACCAATCCTACCCATATACATACTGCATCAAGTGAGTCCTTATATTTGGAATCCATAAAATGACATTTTGTGTTGCTATATGATGTTTCAGCTGTATGTCTGTAATTTGTTGATGACCAACTACTTTGTTTGCAGGTTAAATGACAGGGAGTTGAAGTTTGCCCGGACTGTGATTTTCACAGTGGAGGAGATCAACAGAGATACGAAGCTCCTTCCGGGAGTAACTCTGGGCTACCGGCTGTACAACGGCTGTGGGAGTGAAAACCTGATTCGAGCTGCTGTGGAGGCTGTAAATGGAAAGGAAACCAGGAGCTGCAGTAGTCAGATCCAAGCTCTCTTAGGTCATTCATCCTCTGGAGTTAGTGAAAATATAAACCACATACTAAGCCCGCTATTGATTCCACAAGTGAGAAGAAAAGTTTAAGATTTTTATTAGAAATGGCAATCTTCGCTGTCCTAACTATTTATGTGAATTTTGGACTACATTTAATGTGCTTTTTTCTTCTTTGAAGGTTAGCCATCTTTCAACCTGTGCTTGTTTGGGTGACAGAAGACTCTTCCCCACATTCTTCAGAACTGTGCCAAGTGACCGTTTTCAAATCATCGGTCTGGTGGAGCTGATGAAATACTTCAACTGGCGCTGGGTGGGGATCATTTATTCTGAGGGGTCATACTCATTAAACGGATCGGCTGAATTCACGAAAGAGGCAAAGATAGCGGGCATATGTGTCGAATATAAATTACCTTACTCTAAGACATCTGACACCAATATGAACACTATTGTGGAGAAACTGAGGGAATCAACATCAAATGTGGTTCTGCTGTTCATGTCCTTGTCTTACACAAAATCTTTCATCTCCCAAATGGAGAATTACAACATCACCGGAAAGCAGTGGGTTGGCAGCGAGTCCTGGATCACACAAGCAGACCTGGCTTCCTCTGAGAGAAAACATTTTTTACAGGGAGCGATGGGGTTTGCCCTCCTACAGGCATCGATACCAGGCCTCGGTGAATTCTTACTCAGCTGGAAGCCCTCTGCTGAACCCCACAGTGCTGTTATTAAAGCTGTCTGGGAGAAGTTCTTTGACTGCAGCTTCTCTCCATCAAATACATCCTCCATGTGCACGGGCAGAGAGGATCTCAAGACCGTCTCCAATGATTACACAGATGTGACGAATTTCAGGGCGGAGAATAACGTATACAAGGCTGTGTATTTGGTGGCGTATGCCATTCATGCGCTACTGCAGTGTGAAAAAGGCTCAAATCCCACAACTGGAAAGCCCTGTTTGAACAAGACTGAGGTGAAGCCTGATTTAGTAAGTTCTGTAAAAATGAATTCAAGCAAAGTATTTTAAGGTTCATGTAGTTTCGTTTGACTGTCTAAATAATGTTTTTATTAAGTTCAAAGGGTGTATGTTTGCTAAAATATGCTGGATGTCTCTCCATAGGTGTTAGAGCACATGGAGAATGTGAACTTCACAACTAAGAATGGAGCCAAAGTGTTTTTTGATGAAAACGGAGACTCCGTTGCCCAGTATGATTTAGTGAACTGGCAGATGAAGGAGGATGGTTCTGTCAACATTGTAAATATCGGCCAATATGATACCTCTTTTCCAGAGGAGAGGAAATTCAAATTAAAGGAAAATGCCAAAATCGTTTGGGGAGGCAACAGCAATGAGGTAAAAAGAAATGGAAGGTTGAATAGTATCTTTGCTCCCTACATAATCCTGTGATCTGAACCCATAAGATAAAATGGTGATGGAAACTGTTTTAACTATATGGAAAAGCTCCTTATACAACTTTATTATTGTGTTGTAATGAATAATGTCTTCATTTTGTTATTAGAGTGAAGTCAAAAACCGTTCACCATTCTAATGCTCATATAACAAATCCTGTATCGCATTTGACCTGCTCTGAACACATATTTTGAACCGATTTAGGAAAATACTGTTGAATTTGCACGTTGTAAAGCATATCAATGTGATAAATCCTAATCAGAAAAGGAAACTTTTTTTCTTAAGCAAATCTCGCTTATTTTCGAATAAGGAGATAAAGTCAGGATAAAACCTTTATGATTTACTCCATTTTCTGTTCTTATGGAAATAATGGGTATGGGACCTTATGGGTGAAAAATTCTTCCACAGGCAGTAGGGTGGAAAGCTAGTTTCCACAAAAGGGAACATTAACTTTTGTTAGTGTCCCAGCTAAATAAAATCTTGCGTATAATTGAGATATCCGTGCATTTACAGAATTACAAGTTAAGTTTCTTCACATTAGGTACCCAGGTCTGTCTGCAGAGAACCATGCCCACCAGGTACCCGTAAAGCTATGAACAAGTTTAAGCCTGTGTGCTGTTTTGACTGCTTTGAGTGCCCCGAGGGAACAATAAGCAACGATACCAGTGAGGATCCCAATATTTATATACTTACATATATTACTACCTGTGTTTCTTTGTGATTTTTTTTATTTGTCTCTTTCACTGTATCTATTTTACAGATTCTCCAGACTGTCTCATCTGCCCTCCTGAGTTTTGGTCAAATGAAAAAAGAGATGAGTGTCTCCCAAAACCTTCCGAGTACCTCTCCTACAAAGAGATCATGGGTGCCCTCTTAACTGGATTTGGCTGTGTCGGCGTATTTTTATGTCTTCTAATATCAATCATTTTTTTGACTCATAAAGAGACCCCCATTGTAAAAGCCAACAACTCTGAGTTGAGCTTCCTGTTGCTGTTGTCATTAAAATTGTGTTTCCTGTGTTCTCTGACCTTCATCGGCCGACCTTCTGAGTGGTCCTGCATGCTTCGACACACAGCGTTTGGGATCACCTTCGTCCTCTGTATTTCTTGTGTTCTTGGTAAGACTATAGTAGTTTTAATGGCCTTCAGGGCCACTCTTCCAAGCAGCAACGTCATGAAATGGTTTGGTCCCAAACAACAAAGGCTCAGCGTTCTCACCTTCACCCTCATTCAGGTTGTGATTTGTATGCTTTGGCTGACAACAAACCCTCCCTTCCCGAAGATGAACATGAAATATTATAAAGAGAAGATCATCCTGGAGTGTGCCCTTGGTTCAGCTTTAGGATTCTGGGCCGTGCTGAGTTATATCGGGCTTCTTGCGGGCCTGTGTTTTGTTCTTGCTTTTCTTGCCAGGAACCTGCCTGACAGCTTTAACGAGGCCAAACTGATCACCTTCAGCATGCTGATCTTCTGTGCAGTCTGGATCACATTTATTCCAGCATATGTAAGCTCTCCTGGGAAGTTTACTGTGGCTGTGGAGATATTTGCCATCCTGGCCTCCAGCTTTGGTTTGCTAGTGTGCATCTTTTTCCCAAAATGTTATATTATTATTTTCAGACCGGAACGAAACTCGAGAAGACATTTAATGGGAAAAATATAACCAAGAATAACAATTATCAAACCATGTCAACTTTATAGTCTGGCAGATATTATGGAAATAAAATACATTCTTGTAGTTCATGACCTTACATTCTGTTATTCTTATATGTTGAATAAATTGAATGCATTAACGAAGATTTGGTTTCCTATTTTGTCATATCAATAGTCAATATTCATTTGACTATGTTGTATTGTGGAAGGGTCATCGTCTTCACTGCAGATCCTTTGTGTTAACATGATAACAGGATAACAACTTCATTGATCATTTTCATATTTCATACCCACATAGACCATGATGCGAGGAAGAACTAGATTTGGTTTTGGGAAAGGTCCATTGTAAATTTCTGACACTAGGAGAAATGGTGTCAGAATAATCTCCAAAAGTTTTCAGGCCATAAACTCTCTCTCTCTTGTATATGAATCAAATCGAAGACATCTATCTTTCATACAATGTACTTTACGTTAAGAGTCCATAATTGACTCACTAGGGGCAGCTTTTTACAAAAAACACTGTTTTCCAGATTCAACTTCAAATCAAATTTAAACTAGAGTAGTTCAATCAGGGGGATCGCTTGTACAATGCTGGGTATTGCGGACGGGGATATTCGGGGCCTAGTTTTACCTTAAAGGCTTCTAAATGAATTCCGCCTTTTGTGGGGAGTTAATATGTTTAACATGCATTGATGAACGAAGTGATTAAGGATGACTAATTACCTTTATCATTAGCATTCCACTGGGGGATCCTCAACACCACCTGCCTCATCCGCTATCAGAGAACCTCTCACGGTTATCATCCAGCAGACTAAATGTAAATATTTCCTTACCCGCCATTCACAGGCCTCTTATAAAATGTTTAAGCTAGATTTAAGAAATTGCAATTACTAACTTTTAAATTTAAGGAACTTTGAGAGACAGTATCTCCTTTAATGATGTGCAAATCAAGCAAGCAGAAAAGTATTACAATTATCTCCACATGAAAAAATTGAGTTTAGTGATTCATACAATAAAATATCTAAAATTAACATTAAAAACGTATTAAATAAAAAAAAAAAAACTATTTTAAAGCAGCCATGAGTTAAAGTGATTTTTAAAAGAAGGTTTAAGGAAGATTCTGAGTTGGCCTGCTTGAGATGCTCAGGCTAGGAGAAAAATACCTCCTGAATTTCCCCCAAAAAATAAAACGTGCATTCTTGACTCTGAATTGTCTGTAGGAGTTATAATGGCCTCGTGATAAAATGGTGAATTGTCCAGTGTCTATCCCGCCTCTTATCTAATTTCAGCTAGGACAGGATCCAAATAATGACTCTAATAATTTCTATAAAACAGTTTATTTAAAATATGATTCACATTGGATTTTTTTTCAGAGAACAATATCGTTCTATTATCATCAGCTGGGTGCTGCATCGACCCAGCACCCAGTCAGGGTGGGGCTACCATTGTCCAATGTCTTGATGATGTAATAATAAGAAGGTCAGATGCAGTATATAACCTACCATCATCCTCACTGTCTCCTCTTTTTGGAGATGTCTAAGAATATGACCGTACTTGCCTTACTTAACTTGCTTTAACGTAAAGTATGCATGGAATTCTTTAAAATATGTTTCAGGCAGGCTTTGTGGGGAAGTGTGATGTTATTATGAGGTTCCTTGTTCCTTAGCTACAACCAGGAGTTGCCAAATCTCAACAGTGATATGGTGAGTTTAATAGAACTGACGGCCTGAACCTGCTTGAGCTTTGAGTTAAAGATTTTTGGTCTGAGAAACTTCTATAGAAAAGGACAGCAAAAAAGATGGTAATGTTTTATTCATGTGTAATAATATTAATACTATTCAAAGTGATTTTCATCAACTGCATTATTTTCCACTAGTTCCACAAGTTATTTTATTTTAGATTATGCAAACATTTTTACTGTTCAAACTTAAAATTTTAATATAACATAACTTGTAAAGCATTTGAAATGTATGTACCTTAGTATTTAAAGTACTTTAAATGGATGGATAAATACTTTATTGATCCAGACAGTTATTTAGTGAGCACATATTATATATTGTGTTTAATACGTATGAATCAAATATATAGTATACATGTAAATAAATAATGACACCATCACAAGAATAATGCACAGATGAACGTCAGAAAAACTCATTTCCAATTTATTTTATTGCTTTAATGCTTTAATTTCAGCTTTTTCCGAAAGTGGCTTGGTTTGTGTGAGGAGAATGTAACTTGTAGACGGCACACTCTTACACAATACGTATATTTTAATTGAATATGATGAAATTCGATTCTTTTTTATAATTCTATTATAATACTGCCATTACGAGTTGTATATAAATAACATTTTCCACTTTCCCTGTCATTGCTTATTTTAGAAAATATTTATCTTAATATAACTATTTTTCTTATTTTTCACTTTCACTAATTTAATTATTTAAACCAATATCTGTCTTAATCATAGTCATCAAATATTAATTTTTGTTTGATTTGTTTTTACTGTAAGCATGAAATGTACACCACTTGAGATGTTACTACCTAAACTCTGTCAAAGGCCTGCCTGGGCCTGAGCGTCTGGAGTGAAATGAGTATTCTAAACAATAGAAAATTGTGCCATCTGGTGGATAATGGTAAAAAAGCACAATTTGTATTCTTTATTCCAGAATTGGATGGCCTAGAAAAATAATTTAACATGGTTTTATGATTATGATTACAAAAAAATCTTGCCAAAAAAAATCTCCTCCGGTGCGGAAATCAGATACGTATCCGATTTAGGAACACATATGAAAGTGGCCTGGGTCTGATTTAAGAATCGGATTTGTGCTGTTCAGACTGTCATAAAATATCAGATATGAATCACATACGGGCAAAAAAGTCGGATTTGGGCCACTTTTGTCTGCAGTGTCAACGTATCCTTAGGATCTGCGGGGGACGCGGCAGCACCACGACGATGATTCCATCACATCCCCGACTTTTCTGGGATATAAAAAGACCCAATAATGGGTAAACTGTCCAAAAAATATAAATTGATATTTGAGCATAAATTTCAACTTCTATGACCACCAGCTGGTCAGTTTTCCTTGTTCGTCAGCGATGAATGCAGAGAGCAGAAAAATGTTATTAACAGAAGTCAATGAATGACGATAAAGACTGTATAGAAAATCAACTTAATTTAATGTGCAGGATGAGCCATTACCAGAAATTGATTAATGACTGAATGAATCTCCACAACAAGTTGAGGCAGAGACTCTCCTCGCTCCATCTAGTGCTGTCATGGAACCTGAGTTGAATTCTGCAAATATGTTGAAACTCAGACTTTTAATTTTACACAACTGCGGGTGAAGCTATGCATCTCTCTCACACGCCCACTCTCTCAGCCTTCAGCGTCTTGGGTTCGTACGCAAGCGCGTACTCTTGGTATAGGAAGGGGCGGGCGTGAGTAAACTTGATTACAGGTGTTGCTTAAAATGTAGCTGACTATTAAAATATTGGATTATTGGAACTTATTTGTCATATTAAATAAAAATATATTTCGACACGTGGATTTGGTGTTTTCTCGTGTTGTTTCATGTTAAATGTTGAATAAAAATACTAGTTTGTATGAGACACCGAAAAATGTTCAAAGATCAGGAGAGGGGGGTGGGTTATATATTTTTTCACGGCATTAAAAACTATTGTGCAAATATTCTGCATAGTTGTCCCTTCATGATTTGACTATTTACATTAATTAATACATTAAATATTGTTTTATTATCATGTATCATGTAAATACTGTCTAAATTTATCAAACCTTTATGCTGTTTCAAATGTATCAGAATGGAACAATCAATAATTCTTCATTATTTATCACAATACTCAGCCGCATAAACAACCCTAAAAAAAACTTTAGTAATAATAACAATAAGAGCAAAATAAATAATAATAGTAGGTTAAAAGTGGGAATATATGTTTAAATGAAGTAGAGAGAATTAACTTTGTCAAGAGTTTTTTAAATGCCACTGGGTATTATTTCTCATAAGTACACAAAGATGACGCAAAGTAAAGGTGGAAGGTTTCGCCTGGAAATCTATATAAACCAATCTATATAAAACCTCCATGCATCCCATGCAGTGATCCAGATATGGATAGCAGAGGGATGGAAATCTCAGCTCTCATTATTGGCCTGATCGTGTCTCTGTGTTTGTATGAGTCGAACTCTACTCTTCTGAAAGATAGGGCTGTTCTTACACAGGAGAGGACAGGTCATGGAGTTAGCACTGAGGCGTCATCTATGAAATGTAAACTTCAGGCTATCACTCGTCAACCTGCATTCTCTATGGCTGGAGATTACCTTATTGGTGGAGTTTTCTCCTTACACTACCACATGAACATTGTGGAGCAAGACTACACCGCCAAGCCTGAGCCAGCAAGATGCACAGAAAGGTCAGTAGGAGGAAGGATGGTGGGTAAGGTGATAAAAGACTGTGTAACCAAACCGTATTCGATTATATGATGTTCTAAATATCAGGTTGTCATTTTTTTTTTAAAGGAGCCATTTTTTGTTTGTATGATGTACTTTCTATTGTGTTACCAGTCTTTGAAATGGGACGTAGATAAAGAGAATGGATATTCTGTAACACTCTGTACATTTTCCAAAGATATCTAATCCTTTGTTTTATAATGCTTTGGTTTCTTTTCTCTTTTTCAAGTTGTCGGATATCAGTCAGTGCCCATAATATTGAATAGCTACACTCATTTATTGCATTCTGTTAAAACTGAATTTATATTAATATGTGTACGTTTAACAATTGAGATTAAGTCAACAATTAATCATACATTCAAATCTTGGGAAAATATTAACAACTAATCCTATGTTTTAAATTGTGTCTGACATTGTAGGTGGCTCATGCATTTCATTTCTTTTTACAAATGCCACATTATCATCATCAGTTATATGAATTACATCTCTCATTTCCCTCTTCACAGCTTTTCTTTTTCTTCTTCTTTTCTGAAATTGTGAGTTGCTCTGTATTATTTCTAAATTTGAAAGTAGAGTTTGGGTTTTTTCAGTCTCGACCCCCAGGAGCTGCGTCTTGCCCGTGTCATGATATTCGCCATTGAGGAAATCAACGACAGTAAAGAACTTCTGCCAGGTATCAAACTCGGATATCAGATCCATGACTCCTGCACTTCAGTACCCGTGGCGATTCATGTTGCATTCCAGCTTGCAAATGGGCTAGACCGGGAGTTTAATACTGGTGATGTGAACTGCTCACATTCTAATATGGTGACAGGCATCATTGGAGAGTCTGGCTCTTCACCATCCATCGGCATTTCACGAATCACTGGATCCTTCAACATTCCTCAAGTAAATATTCATTTTGTGCAAATTATATTTATCTGTGTATGGTAGGTCATTGTTTTCTACTTTTGAAGACTCACCCTGTTGGTCTCTTTCAGGTGAGCCATTTTGCTACTTGTGCATGTCTGTCCGATAAACAGCAATACCCAAATTTCTTCAGAACAATCCCCAGCGATAAGTTCCAGGCTGATGCACTGGCCAAACTGATGAAGAACTTTGGCTGGACTTGGATAGGGGCCGTCCGGTCAGATTCGGACTATGGCAATAATGGCATGGCTAATTTTCTGCAAGCAGCGCGGAAGGAGGGGATCTGCATGGAATACTCAGAGCCTCTGCTTCAGACATACCCACGCAGCAAGATCCAGAGACTAGCAGACATTATACGCAGGTTTTCTGCTTTACTTATTGTGCTGTTGCAGTGTGACCCTACCTTATCATGACATCACCTGTTGATAGTTAATATGGAAGAAATTGACCAATACCAGACATGAAAAAGTGTATCTATATTATGTCTGTCAATATTAAACATTTTAAAGATTATATTGTTGAAGAAAGTGGTCTACAATGTTTCTCACAGGTCCACAGCTGTGGTTGTTGTGGCATTTGCCACCTCTGGAGACATGAGGGTCCTGTTTGACGAGCTGCTGCTGGAGCCTTCTCCACCTCGTCAGTGGATAGGCAGTGAGGCGTGGCTGACCCATGGAGACCTGCTGAGGTACAGCTTCTGTACAGGAGCCATTGGATCGGCCATTGAGCAAGCTGACATTCCAGGTCTGAGAGAGTTCTTGCTGGATCTCTCTCCCTCTAAGGTGGTTGACTCTCCAGTGCTGACAGAGTTCTGGGAGGATGCATTCAACTGCAAGCTTGGAGAAAGTGAGAAATGGATTCATTTTCTAATCGAATTTATCCTTAAGTCCCCAGAGAGAATAACCTCTTAATCTGACAGTATTCATACTAAATATAGGAGATTGTTTTTTAGTATTTCTGCACTGTGAGATTATTTCTTGGAAGGAGTGGAAAACCACTAATTTAATTAAACCAAACACCAGCATGTCCAGTCTCCTTTCACTGTTAATATGAGATGATTCTTCTGAGTCATGAGTTGTTACCACCTGAAACAAGGTGAGCGGGAGAACACACCCTTAACAGCTTGACATGCCACACAGCTGTGCACCTACAACCAACCCCATGTGTTGACCAATGCACCACTATTGTCTGCTGTTAAAGAGATCACAATCCAGAATATTATGGCACTTCTGTGATTGTCTTAAAATAACGATATCTTGGAATAAATTTATTTCAAGCAAAACATATTAAAATACAGCACATTTGCTTAAAATAAGTGATCCCGACGGAAATAAATGTATCAGCACTGCTACTAGAAATAAGATTGTTTTAAATATAAAGGCATTAATGAAGACATATAACGAGAAATACATTCTTATATCAAAAGATTAAACAGCTTTGCGCATCATTAAAGGTTTTTTAGGTCAATCGATGGAACAAACAGTAGTATTGTTCATAACGGAAAAGATAAGATAGCATTCATGAAATTCTGGGTATGCCTTTATGAAAGTTTTCCGTGTCTTTGTGCTTTTAGGTGCAGCTGAAGACGAGAATGTCTGTGATGGAACTCAAGACATGCAGACACTCCAGAACCCGTACACCGACACGTCTCAGCTTCGAATCACCAACATGGTATACAAAGCTGTTTATGCTTTTGCACATGCTATTCACAGTACATTGTGCAAGGACACAAAGACTTCCACTCAGTGTGACAAATCCATCAGGGCAGAGTCTAAAGAGGTCCGTGTCAATGACTATAAATGGGCTAAATATGCTTTGACTATAATACTCACTATATAATACAGTACATTTAGAGAAATTAAAATATTCATTTTTTTAAGGTTTTCCTCTTCCTCTACCTCTACTCCAAAGGTTCTTACTGAGCTGAAAAAAGTTAATTTTACCCAAAGTGGTTTTCATGTGACATTTGATGCCAACGGAGATTCCATAGCCAGGTATGAGCTGATTAACTGGCAAAAAAGTGACGGTGGCAGCATTGAGAGTGTGACGATAGGACACTATGATGCATCACTGCCAGTGGGTCAGGAGTTTCAAATCAACAAGAACGTCCAGTTCATGGAGGGTCGCACAAAAGTAAGCAGGCCAAATGATTTAACATATTTAACTGTAAAATTTGGTGCAAATCTATGTATTCAGGTCTATGTAATCTGTTCATACTAGCTGTCAAGAAATACATTACTTTCATCCTAACAGAATTATATGTGAGAGATAAGGGAAAAAATTATGTTCCAATTATCCGAGGTGAGGTCACGGTGGTAGCAGGTTAGGATTATCTCCCCAACAACAATTCCAGCTGATCACAAGGGATCCCCAGATGTTCCCAGGACATTTGAGATATACTGTATAATTCCTCCAAAAGTTCTGGGTCTACCCCGGGGTTTCCTCCCAGTTGGACATGCGAGAAAAACCTCCAAAAGGGGTCCTTGAGGCATTAAGTGCCCAAACCACCTCAACTGGTTCCTTTTGATGGTAAGCAGAAGCGGCTCAACACCAAGCACAATCTGGATGTCCGAGCTCCACATTTTGTTTTTAAGGCCGAGCCCTGCCAACAACATCATCATTCTTACTGTCACTACCCAGAGCTTATAACAACAGCTGGTTTTTGGAACGAAGATCAACTCGTAAATTGAGAGCTTTGTGGCACAGCTCTCTCTACAGCACATTGGACCGGCAATACTTCTAAATTACTGCTGATGCTGCACAGAAATTTCATGGGTCTTTTCCCCATGTTTCAAGGGTCCTTTACTAACTGAGAGTTTGCCGAAGTCTTGACAGAGGATTATTGACTAGAGATGGAGTTCTACTTCTACTTTCTTCAACTCGTGAAGCACCATTTCAGTTGTTAAGTAGTTTGAGGCTAGTTTCAACCAAACAGAAATTATATCAACATCAATGCATATATTAGCAAATAGATTTATTTTTTGAAAGAAATGGATGTCCGTTATACACTTTGAATATGTCTGAGTTTGTGTGTATCTATACCTCAGGTTCCTGTGTCAGTGTGCAGTGAGAGCTGTCCTCCAGGAACTCGTAAAGTGCTGCAGAAAGGAAAACCTATCTGCTGTTATGATTGTATACCATGTCAAGAGGGAGAGATTAGCAATACAACAGGTATTTTATTTTCATCTCTTTATCTGTATCATCAACAATATGAATTTTAAAATCCTTTTTTACTATTTTGCAGATTCTCTTGATTGTTTACCCTGCACCAAGGATTTCTGGCCAAACACAGAAAGAGACATTTGTCTCCCCAAGCCTGTAGAGTTTCTCTCCTTCGATGAGGTCCTAGGAATCATCCTGGCTGCATTCTCAGTAGCTGGCGCCTGTCTCACCATCATAACAGCGATTGTGTTCTTTCGCCACAGAACATCTCCGATAGTCAGGGCCAACAACTCTGAGCTGAGCTTCCTGCTGCTCGTCTCCCTGACTCTGTGCTTCCTGAGTTCATTGACGTTCATTGGAGCTCCGTCTGACTGGTCCTGCATGCTGCGCCACACAGCGTTTGGCATCACCTTTGTCCTCTGCATCTCTTGTGTGCTGGGAAAAACAATAGTCGTGCTAATGGCCTTCAAAGCTACACTCCCAGGTCGAAATGTCATGAAATGGTTTGGACCCCCACAGCAAAGAATGACTGTAGCGTCCTTCACAATTGTTCAAGTAATAATTTGTACCATTTGGTTGGTTGTTAGTCCCCCTTTTCCTATGAAAAACTTAACCGTTTACAAGAAGAGAATCATTCTGGAGTGTGCTTTAGGCTCAGCCATCGGGTTCTGGGCAGTGCTTGGGTACATCGGCCTCCTGGCTGTCTTTTGCTTAATCTTCGCTGTCCTAGCCCGGAAACTACCAGATAGTTTTAATGAAGCCAAGCTCATCACCTTCAGCATGCTGATATTCTGTGCTGTCTGGATCACCTTTATCCCGGCGTATGTCAGCTCTCCAGGGAAATTCACTGTGGCTGTAGAGATTTTTGCAATTCTGGCCTCCAGTTTTGGACTAATGTTCTGCATATTTGCACCGAAATGTTTCATTATATTGTTTAAGCCAGAGAAAAATAGCAAGAAACATTTAATGAACAAAAATCAATCCTAAAGCATGAAAGGTATCAAGGTTGTTGTTTTTTTTAGATTTTTAAATTTTCTTTCAGTATATTATAGTCCGATTACTTCAGCCATCAAGGTCCTCTTTCCTTGTTGGACTAGATGCCACTAGTGTCCAGTAGATGGAAATAAAGTTCAATGGTGACATCACATACCCTCCAGATCACACTCTTCAGTTAGATCCTGAAGAATTAACTGAATATTAGTATTATAACTATTATTATACAACAAATAAGACACATTCAGTGAATAATGGTGAACACTGTGGGAACACAGTCACTTGAATGGTTCTAATAAACTAAAACAGCAGTACCAACATGACCTTTTGCATCAACTTAAGCCCCATGCTTAGAAGGTGTGTCCTTTTGGTCGTAAGATCCGTACCAGATTAACAATTGAACAAATGAATCAGTGCCCTTTGAATGAACCAGACAGGTTTGGTGTGAAAGCCCCATTGGAAATGTTAACTGGTTGAACACTGGAGTTCATCCCACAGGAGGTCAAGCTAATCTTGTCACACAAACCCAGTAAAATGATATCATACACATTATACATACTGTGTTATTCATATTTATAGGGATAAATGATGTATGACCATGTAAGTAAATATATAAATACAGCTATTTGAATATTAATAAACAAACAAATTTACATAAACCATCTCACGAATAACAAAATTAAAATACAAACTCCAGAAGAAAAAAAAATTCAATAACTATGTTTGAATTATCCCTATGGTACATTATCTTCTTAATTGAATTTTTTGTCACTAGGAATAAATTCAACGGTTTATCTCGATACATCCCTTTCTCTCTACCATTTCAGTTGTACCTATTTTTTCCTTTTGTGATGAATAAAATTTAAATACATAACAAAAATCATGTGGTACTGTATTTTGTGTCAACATTTTCATAGAATAATTTCAATTATATGTTTCCCTATATACTTTTAAGGCAGGATTTTGATATAAACTTTCCATTAAAGATGTGTTTTTGGTAAGCTTCACTGTTAGATGGAATTAGATTTTCATTTCATTTCATTTGTAAAGTAAAGTCAAAATGCAACATACATAAAAATAAAACAAATATAAATTAGCTACTAAGTTAAAGAGGGAACGCTGCAGTCGTTGTGACAGGATTTGGTAGCGGGGCATGTGTAGAGATCTGCAGGTGAGCTTCCCAAACATGGAAGTGATGAGCTACAGCTGAAGTTCCCTGAATATGATACAAACTGAATATGCTACATTCTATAGCGAGAGTGTAGAATATACTTCATCACCGTTGGATATTTGTGTTGGATTTAACACAAATATTAAATCCAAGCTTGCAATGGAGAAATGACGATAAAAAGATAAAAGCTCTCCCTAGTGTCGGTAATATATAACCACGA
Source organism: Lophius piscatorius (assembly GCA_009660295.1). NCBI lineage: Eukaryota > Metazoa > Chordata > Actinopteri > Lophiiformes > Lophiidae > Lophius > Lophius piscatorius. Next base: position 2,262 of record VRLP01007747.1, on the reverse strand, counting down.
TCAATTATACTGGGCCTACAAAGCGCACAATCGTTCTTATTTCTAGTGTTACCAACATTCCACGCATGAACATTTATGGAGTAACAAACAATCCGATGTAATACGTCCGGCCTGGCTAACTAAACGTATCATTACAAAGTAGGCTAGCTTAGCTTACTTCGCTAACGCCAATACTTTCTGGCTGAAAAGGACGTGGATCCTTCCAGTCAAGGTCAATAGTTCCAAACAATTTTACGCAAAATGTACAAATTGGATCACAATTCACTCCGAAAGCCAAAGCAAAGTTTATTTTTATCAGTGCATATATTAGATTCACCAATTCATACAAATATGAGTATGAAAAATGGGAATAAACCGTTACATACCTGACTTGAGGATGCTGCGGAGTTGCGTCGGCTATTGCTTGATCCACAGAAATGCTATCGTATGCTATGTCATGTTAATGGACAAAATAATAATGGACACTAAACTATCTTTCCATCCTAATATATTAAGTTCATTATGACTTATGTTGTGTTTATTTGTAATGTGACATATATTCACTTGTAACAACAACTGTAATGGTTGTGTGGGATATTTTATGGTAAGAACGAGTGAAGCTCACACAGGCACTTCAGACGGCTCAGGGGTCATAGGAGGTCGATATGCGCGCAACTAACATTAATAATCATAATTTCGCCGAGCCCAGAGTTTGTAGTAGAATAAAATAAAGATGGGGCTGATGTGCTAATATTTCTATATTTTCCAGGTGAGTAAAAGTCGTGGAAATATATGTAAAAATTGCAATACAGGTGTACAAATAATGTGACGGCACAATAGACCATCACTGTGGCATATATGAGATTTCATCAGTGTTTTGTTAGTTTAATGCCCTTAAATGAATTGGTGGCTCGTGTAGGGTTTACACCACCTCTTGCAGAATGTCAGATGGGATAGGCTCCATTCCATTAGGAAAGCTAATTATTTTTGTACTGCTTAAAAAGACCTAGTGAAGAAATATCCCCTTTTTCAGTAAAATATAAGAAGGGTTTTACTCTATTCTCTTAGATGATTTTATATAGTACAACAAGATATGATTTAATGAATTGCTTCTTGGGGAAATATTATTGGGGCTCGGTGCCGCTGCATTAATATGAATGACATTCTACAAATTAGATTGAAAAGAAAAGAATAAATAAGAACCCATATTCCCTATAAATAATAACAAAATGTTTTACATATATTATTGCTTGTTTACGATGTAATGGTAATGAAGGTACAAATTAGTATTACCAAATATTTAGTTTATATGGTAGAGAGTAAACTGCCATTGTCATTAATTAATGCACAAAATGTAGGGTATTAACATTTTGATTACATTATTTGAAATGCATCAAACTGGAAAATCATATCATAAACAGATATCTGTTATGGGATTGAGTTTAATTACCATCTATTGTAAGTGCGTTTGTCGCATTCACTAGAATATGAGCTTGTATATGGATAAGACAGGAGAGGATATGTTTTCAGGAGAGGAAGGAATGACGGATCTGGATCATGAAGGCGTTATTAATGACCGCAGGGTATTCTCTCTCAGATGAATAGTAAGATTACGTACTTTAGATTGAAGGACATATTTGTCTGAGAATCTTTATATAGTAGTGAAAACCCTTGTGGTGTACTCAGAAACAGAGAGCTGAGGAATGGAGCTCTCAGCTCTCATTATTGTTCTGATCACACCTCTGGGTTTGTGCTCAGCTCTTGCTCTGAATGGTTCTGGGGATGGACTGAAACAAAGGCAGGATAGGACTGGTGCTGGTGTCGAGGCATCTGTAAGATGTAAACCCTTTGGCTCATCTTCTCCACCTTCATTCTCAATGGATGGAGACTTTGTTATTGGGGGTGTTTTCTCCATACACCACTACAAGCATACCTTTAAGTATAATCACACCGTCGTACCTGAGCCTCTCAGCTGCACAGGGAGGTTAGTAGGAGGGGGACGTGATGGTTCAGAGGATTGTTTCTCTGTGTAATAGAATTGTTTGGATTTGTGTGATGTGTTTACACCTGTTTTGCAAATCTGTTGTGTGCGATTTGCAGCTTTTGTCAATTTTGAAAAGGTCTAATTGATTTATTTAAACATGAATCTGTACATTAAAGCTCTTATGCATTTTGGGCGAATGGATACTCCCAGTTATGTTCCATTTACTGTTTATTGGTTTATCTGCTCTCTGCTGACATTTTCTTTTTTCTGTCTGTGTGCAGCATTGACTCCCGGGAACT
>VRLP01007746.1:0-20128 GCA_009660295.1 Lophius piscatorius | reverse complement strand
GATTATAAGATCTCTCTCCTCACTCACCAGTGCATCCATGGTAACGCACCCCCCTACCTAAAATAACTACTCACCCCACTGACCTCAACACGATCCCTCCGTTCTACCCACTCATAAAGCCTCCTCCTTCCCCGGACTAAGCTCAGCACCATGGGTGATCGGGCCTTCTGTTCTGCTGCCCCTCGTCTGTGGAATGCCCCTCCCTGACCATCTCAGGGCTCCATAAGGACTTAAAACTTTAGTTTTTAGCAGAACCTATAACTTTAATTACATTGCTGCTTTTTGGTCAGGCTTTTATATAGTAATTATTTTATTCTTTTATTGATGCTTTTATCTGCTTTTAGATAAATTTGGATCATTTGAGATTTGATCCAAATGTAAAGTGCATTATAAATTAAATATATTATTATTATTATTATTATTGAGTTGGTAATGTGACCCTTTCATGTCACGCCTCTGTGTTCCTTTCTCCCTCTGTGTCTGTCTTGTGATTGGTCATCATGCTCACCTGTGTTTCCCCTCCAGCTGTGTCTCATTGTCTCGTTATGTCTGTGTATAAAGTCTGTCCTTACATTCCCTTCTGTGCCAGTCTTTCTGCCACCACAGCTGGCTCAACCCACGAAATACATCATCATTGTGTACTAACAACAAAAGGTTCCATTAGAATGAACAGCTTTCTGCATAAAAGAAAAGAATATGACCATCATAATAGTGATAATAGAAACACACATTTGCCACAGATTAATAAGTTTAAATGTCAATCTTTTAATATAAAATAAAAAGTACTTTGTTTAATTATTGGAACATAATTGACTTGGTTATTTGGTTGAGCATCATAAAAAATTGGAATACAAGATTCAAAGCATCATAAAAAATTGGAATATAAGCATCAGATAAAAAATAGATTGTGGATAATGAGGGGAAATTATTTGATACAGTCAATCTATGTTTGATATGTGTAGGTGCAAGTGCGTCTGCAATGTGTGTGCATTTGTGTAGTCCATGGGTTATTGGTTCAAAATTATGTGTTTTTCGGTGTGATGTTATAAAGAGCATCAGAAAATAATAAAGATATTTGGGGAGAAAAAAAAATTACCTCGTCTCGTCCATTCACAGAGGTGTATCTGCTTTTGTTTTTCAAAGACTGATTGATGTGAGCTCTTAAAGACACCGAGTGAAGAAGTGTTCAGCCCCTAAATTGCCATTAGAGTAGTGGGTTGATCATTTATTCAGTAAAACAGCGTCACAGCGTCACTATGGCAACAAGTCATAAGTGCAGATAAGGAAATGTGTTAACATATTCACTTCCTTGTTTGATGTAAACATTCCACTTTGTTTCTTTGTCAGCTAAAGCGACATCTGCAAAATGGCTCACCCTACAAAATGTTACAAGATATAAGATTCTTGATTTGGCTGATAGATTGTACTATTTTACTTCGGACAAATTGCTAAGTAGTTATGCTTAAGCAATTGCATAATTTCAGTCTGGGCATTTTATAAAGTATGTAATATTACTAACAACAGCAGTATATGGTATTATTATTTTTCAATAAATAATTTTTACTCTGTTTGAACTGTGTTTACAGTTTCACAAAGAAAAACCTAGTGAACTGCAAAGAAAATACTTTGATCTTCGTGGAGTTTTTGGGAATGTTTTGACTGGCTTAAGCGTTCAGGTGAGACTTAGGCTATCCTTTTAAGAGATATTTTATAGTATTACCCAAAGTCCACCTCTGACTGGTGAGAATACTACTACGTCCAACTTACTGTAGCCATATGTAGATGATCAAGGTGATGAGCGTAAAGACGACAGATAGAGCTGATCCTATGTAGGTGATGTAGCTAAGGGCGGCAAGGTTTCTTTTCTCCACTGATAATGCCGGGTTCTGAGTAGAAGAAAAAAAAAGATCACAACCTGATCAGGAAGCAGCATTTATGAAATATATTGACATATATAGTACGACAGATTTCGGCAACTTCCAAAACGATGTTCTTTGACATGCTAAATGAACTAATTGGACCAAATATCAATGAAACACTTCACAATCATTTATTTTCATTTCCACATGTCTGACCTGTTCGCTTAATTTTATTGTTAGTATACACGAGTCTTCCTGTTCTGTCTTTGCTGTCAATTTCTGTGATGAATCTTGTGACATTGCACTCTCAAACTATACAATATTTCATTTTGAAACGGAATTAGATCCATCTGTTCAGTGGGTTTGGGTCCTTGTTTGGTGTGCACCAACCAAAACAATGTACGTGGTACCGGTGTGTGAGGCAATCAAAGACATTGCAACGTATGCATGCATATTTGATTTATTTTTTAACATAATTTAATTCCTTTTTCATTGTGTATGCAAATGTTTGCTGCATCTTGCTTAAATTAGGTCTACACTGCTAGGGCTACACAAGATTTCGAGTGGTAATACTCCCTTTATCATTTTGGCCTTTTCCTTCACCTTTTACTCATCATTACATCACAAAGTCTCCTCATCTTTTTTTACTTTTTCCAGATGACATACCAAGTACCATCCGACCTATTCCTACCTGTTATCCATTTTTCTGTAGTTATCCTGGTCTTCACCACCACCCAGATCCCTTCTCAACACTTACCTGAAATTTATACAGCTGCCTCCCAACTTCAGCTTCTGCCATTTGATCCTCCATTCTACCTTTTCCCTTTTTTTTTCTTTTTTGTACCAACAGAGTAATCCTACGTAGTGCTAAGCTATATTGTCTGGCTAAGTTGTTTCCTGTCACCAATTTGCAGTCACCAATCTCTCTAGATGTCACTCTGTGCTCCTTGCTCCTATTGAAATACGTATTCACCAAAGAAAACCACCAGAATTTGTCCTTCCACATTCCTCTCCTTGACACCATACATGCCCATGACCTCCTCATCACCTCTGTTCCCTTCACCATCAATCCCATTGAAATCCACTCCAACCACCACTCTCATCCCTGGGAATACTCTCCATCACACATTCCAACCCACTACAGAAATAATTTTTATCTTCCAACTCGCAACCATCTTTTGGTTCGTAAGCATGGACATTGTTTATCATTACACCTCCAATTTCTGTCTTCATACTCTTCACTATGTCCGACACTCTCCTCGTCTCTAGAATACTCTTCACATACTCCTGCTTCAGGTTCACCCTTACCTTATTTCCCCTTCCATACACACCATGGTAAGACAGTTTGTATCCTTCTCCTATGCTTCTAGCCTTGTTGCCTTTCCACCTTGTCTCCTGGTGACCCAATCATATCGGCTAGCAGCCTACTTTACCTGTCATCGTGCCAACATTTAAACTTCCTACTCTCCCACCATGTGGGTGGGAGCCAAATTGGGCATGTTTCATCCCTTTCTGGGCATTCTTTCCCCTAATGGAACACGGCACCCCACATTCATGTGTTCATGTTCAAAATGTAAATCCTCAGGAAATATGGTATTCCATTTAATTTTCAAAATTGTATATTCAAGTTTCTAAGGGCACATTAAAGTCTTTTAAACTGACAAAAACCCATTTAAATTGAAAGTAAATATTTTTTTTAATATAATTTTCTAATCTCGTATAATGGTGACAGAAGAATGTAACAAATGCTTGGAAGAAGAATATTGTTTTGTTACCACAAGCACAGCAAAGAAGCTAAGGTGGTTGCAGCTGCAAATAAATTCAGTTCCAGTGTCAGTAGTATCACAGCCGTCTGTGCTCCAATGACCTAAAAGACAGATTCCTTAAATAAATCTGATTTATTCTGCTTACATTACAGGAATATAATATGTAGGCTGCCACACTATATCTTACCTGTTCCATCCTCCTGCCCTGAGTCCTGCCAATACACACAAGTCCCATCTTTCACCTGAAGCATATGCGAAAGAATATTCAAATTGGTAGAAAGACCATTGTCACATTTTCTTAGTACAGTAGGGTTCCCTATATAGTCGTTAATCAGTTCCATGGGGAATGACCATGTAGCAAACTGATATTGTACCAGCTGAATAACTTATGTAAGTGTATGGTTTTAAAATAATGTTATAATGTTATGGTATAATAATTCTGATGATCCCCAAAACCCCCAAATAACCATATTACAAAGACGGAAAACATGGAGAAACGAAATGTGAAATGACTAAACATCATCTTAATCAATTCCAAAATGCAAATCCTCAAAGTAACCTAGTGCCAAATGTTGCTTGATGTGATGGTGCAGGGGTGGAGGTGGAGGGGTTATTTGCTGGGAAGGGGCGAACGGTCCTCGGACGGGTAACTTGCAGGTGATTATTGGTCATTACCAGAACGAAGTAGACCGAGGCAGACTCTCCTTAGTGCGACTCAACCCAGGTTGAGTAACCAGGGCGGGAACTGTCCCACGTCAAGGATGTCAGGGGTCTGCGGTGATGTTTGCAACCCATCAACTCGTTCAGGTGAAGTAGACCAAGGAGTCTAATGCACATGATACTTATTATTTGTGCCACAATCCTGATGTGCAGCTTATCATTTTGAACATGCAGTTTTAATTTCTGTGTGCGAAGTCCTGTCGTGTTACAGCACACGGAAATTCAAACTGCATGCTCAAAATTAGATCAGGATTGTGGCATCAAAAATGACCAGTGTACCAAAACCCTGTAGCATTACCCAATGAAAGTGGGGGCCAGGAAACCGTGGTGCTTCTGTGTGGGTGTATCAAATGAGCATCGTCTTGTAGGCGACAATGTTCAATGTCCAAGCAACCTCAATTTTTCCACTGAAATACGACAATGTAGAGTTTTCTTTCTACACTAGTATAACTTAAATAGGGTACCCTACTGTGTATTGATTTCCCTACTGTGAGTTGTTTTGTAATTGTACCTGTTTGTTGTGTTTGAAGGCTATTTTGATTCGCTGTAGGAGGTTTCTGACAGAATAGTTCCCTGCCCTCACCGCCAGGACAGACTCTTCCAGAACAGTATCTGGCCTGTGGGGAGTCTCGTCCAGTACGTGTGCTTTTCCCCACTCTCTTCCAAGGTGGGAACTCAGCTGCGATAATAGACAGATATCTTTAGGAACTGTGGTAGGAGTAAAGTTTAGCATCTAGGTGCAGACACACAATAGCGGAGGCATAACACTTGCAGTAAAAGATTTAATTTGACAAAAATCCAAAGTCCAAAATCAAAGGAGGCAAAACAAGGCAGTCCAGGGTTAAAACCATACATTCAGTCCATAAGGGAAACAACTCAAAATAAAAGGCAAACACAGGACCAAAATCCAGGGAAACAAATAAGGTCAAGAACAGGAAAAATCTAAAGAAAGTACTGTGAAAAAAACTTAGTTGGGAAACACTTGTAGCTTGCTTGGACTACACGATTAGCAAAGGGATTGCAAAGACTAGATGGGGAAAACGCTTTGCGGTGAAGTTTAAAGTGAATTTATACTTCTTATATTTATCTGTGGTTCTACTACTGTGTGAAAATATTACATGCAATAGGCATGTTTTTGACTTTCAAAAACATGCCCGAAACCCAAAAAACTTCCACACTTCAGAATGGGAACCTTGGAGGAGTCTAACAGTTTAATGGCCTCCTGTGGCATTCTGTCCCTCGTTGGTATCAGTCTACCACTGAAGGTTCTCTTGTATAACTCTAGAGGGTTGAGACATATTGTCCATAATATTGATTTGATTCCTCCAAATCCTCATTTTTGACATCAATACCAATTACTCATGTTACACTCTCTGGACAAACCCAGCTTTACTGATGAGTTTATCAAGTCTATTTGCATCAGTTCCTTGTGAAAAATAATGCTGTCCACCTCCAAGTGATAAAAATCTGCAGTATGGTTCCTTATACATTGAAACCTCGGAGTCTCCTGAGAAAATACAAGTGGCTCTGACCATTGCTGTATAGAGCATCTCTGTTTATGGTCCAGTTCAATGCATGTCTATTTGGATGCCTATGTCTTTATATTCATCCATAATGTCCACCTCTATTCCCTTGACACTGACTGGGTTTGAAATAGTCTACCACAAACTGCTTTGGGACATTGAGTTGCAGGTGGTTTAGTCTCCACAAATCCAAAAAATTGTTCCTTGTGCTCCTTTACTCAGTTCTGGTACAGCCCACAATGGCGGAGTCATCTGGAAATCTTTAGCAGGTGGCAGGACAGAGAGAAGTATCTGATGTCAGTGGTATAGATTGTGAATGGGAAGGGAGACAGGACACACCGTGAGGTGGAAGCTGATGAAAATATATCAAGGTTCCAAGGTACCTATCCATATCCATCCTACTGGATAGAAAATACATTTGCACAGAGATTTCCAAAAGCCAAAAATCTACATGATCTGAGTATACATCTGATTACCTGATTACCCAACCCAAAGAAGGATGTTTTAACTCCTTGTGTTTGTTTGGTTGTTTGTGAGCAATATTACAGAAAAATTACAGGACGGATTTGCATGAAATTTTACCCACAGGTTGGTTTTCACATATCCAAGATGTTATTGATTTTGGTGACATCAAATCAAATCAAAACCAAAAAAAGCACTCAGTGAGTACAAACCCCTGCCAATGCTCAATAGTACCCTTGGTCCCGGAGAATTCCTTAAGATTTGTCCAGAGTTATTGCCAGCCTCTAAATCTACCTACAACTCCAACCAGCACTCTGAGTATCTCTCAAATACTCTGTAGCTGCCCATCTCCTGCGCCTTCAACTTCAGCATCTCTGTTCAGCCCTCTGCACCCCCAGCTCTGCCATCAAAGGAATATTTAAGAGATACTAAGAGAGTGTGTTGGAGTTGTCAGTAGAATTAGAGGCTCGCAATATTTCAAATAATAAGGGTACTGTTGTTCCTTGAGAGAGTTTTGCACACTGACTGTTTTTTTTCTAGTTCATATTGAATTATGTTGTAATAAGGATGATTAAGGAGGGATTAACTAGTGTCAACTAAAACAATCTCAGTTTCTGTACCTACTGACCTTAAAGAAAGTGCTGTCGATCACACTGGCCACCAGTAGAACCATCTTCTCAGCCAAAGCTCCTCTACTACTTCGGAGAGCCGAGGATGGAATGTTAACCCTGCAATGGGGCAGAATCGCTTCAGCCTAAAAACAAAGGCACACACAAAATAAATCAAACCTCAGACCATGCATTGTTACATCCTGAAATTAACAACATGAACGTGTATGCTGATGAAAATAAAAACTACTTTGTTTCATATTCTTGCTAGTACATTTCATATAGTTTTACCTAAGAGAGCTGGGAGCCAGCTACCCAAAGAATGGTCTCACCTCTTGGGATGAATTCACCTTCATTCGAATGAAGTTAGGGGAGAAACGGCTTCTTTGTGTACAGGTTGTAATTTTGTCTTCATAGCACCTGCCAACACAAATTTCATATATTTTTGTATTTGAACGATTCTTTAAGTCATGCGTGGGTTGAGAAAATTGGCTTTTTGCCTGTGAATTAATTTTAACACTATGGTATACGAACCATCCTGTTAAGTGCATTTACTTCCTGAAAAACTGACAACAGGGGGGACATTTCCTCTCACATAACACACTCACATCCTAGCTCATAATCAGTCCCAAATATGTGCATCTCAAACATGATGCACAGGAGCATCCGTGGCCACCACACCAAGCATTTCTATGACAAAACATAACATTCTTAACATGAGTCAGCCCTCATTGTTTATGCAAGTTTATGCACTAAAAATGTTTAGTTTCATTTTGTGAAAGATTACTATTGTTGCAACAGCTCCCCTTGCACCCTGCTCTAGCAGGCTTTCCTGGAGTTGGTTGGACTACCCGTTTTTGTTTCCTAACCTAATTTCTTCAACAGCTATTCATTCCCATTGCAAATCGTTGAAACTGATTGCTGGGAAAACATGGACACTGTGGACCGCACTTTAAGATGCAACACAAAAAGAAAAAGTCTCTGGAACAAAATATGACATTCATGATGCGTTTTAGATATAAATGCTAATGCTAAACTTAGCTACAAACAAGTTAGCAATGCAAGAAATACAACAGTACCTTACAAAATTCAACATTAAAAGGATAAAATTGAAGCAAGAAATGTGCAAGGTAAAGATCAAAGTATTTGGTTTGATGGGAAATGGTCTGCTATGACTTTAAAAAATGATTCAGAATTCATTTTTCATGAAAATAGCAAAAAAAACTGCTGACACAAATTTCTATAAGAAATAATTGAAAATCTCCAAACCACCTTTCTTTGAGGCCCTTTAAATTGATCCTCCCTTAACAAAGAAACAGCATTCAGAGTTAAAACAAGTAATGAGTATCTGGACTTACTGAGTTGACATTTTGGTATCTAAAAAGGTTTCACACAATCACAGTTTAAGTTTTTCGAGCCACAGTTTAAGATTTGGTTAATGAGTGTGTGTATTACATGACTTAGATAACTGGTCAAAAACAAGTCATTGTGTGTTTTCCATACAACTTGCCATAGATCCCACAATTCTGAACCCCAAACCAAAAAGTTAAGATTTCATAACTTAATCTTTCCAACCCTAAATATACATTTTTCAACAACTTTTTGGGATCCCCATCTTGCCATCTTTTCAGAGCTATGACCTACGCTTTGAGCCAAAGCATCAGTTGTTTGGAGCTTGGTTTATGGTAATTTTACAGTCTCTTTGATGCAGCTCTGCTCTCACTGCCGTTTTCCCAGACACACAGCTGGGTCACATGACCTAATTAGTCTACTCACAGCCACAGGTTTGTTTGTTCTTTGTTTGTTTGTTTGTGAACAAGATTACGTAAAAATTTAAAATAGATTTTAATTGAAATTTTACCCAGAGGTAGATTTTGGCGTATCCTAGAGGTGATTAAATTCTGGTGATATTATGTTTATGCAGCATTTCGATGTTTTTTGTTTTCATACTAACAAACCATTTTATAGATGATTTTCAAATGTTATGTCATAGTGTGACAAATAACTGGATTGATTTTGGGAGATATTGGTCCTATATTCCTGATACTAAGGAGAGCTTTTATCGGCAAAAGTTTTTGGGCCATGAATTCTCATTGTTTCGATTTTGTGCAAAGTTGGTGCAGATAAATCAACTCAAGGAGGCTTATCTTATATTATCATATTTTTCTCTGGAAGTTAACATTTTACTCACGAGGGGGTACTTTTTTTTTTAAATGTAAAACGCTGTTTTCAAAACCACCAAAACTTTGTTGGATCATTTTAAACTTTATAACCCCAATAGACCTTGGTACTAGGAGGAACTTAATTAATTTTGGGAAAGGTTGTTGTAAATTTCTGACACTAGGTTGAGCTTTATCTCAACAAGTTTTCTGGAAATAAGTTTTCAACCATTAATCTGATTTTGTCCAAATTCTCTGCATATGCATTGACTTGAGGAGATCGATCTTGTTTATATTTTACTTTACCTATATTTTAATCGAATAGTTCATATTTTTCTCACTTCGGGGAGCTTATTTTTTATACTAAAAACTAACTTCACATTTCATATGAGGTGTTCATTCCAGAGGAGTGCTTGTACAAATAAGGGGATTGTGGACTTTTTCGGGTATATGGCCTGGCTGTTGGGGGTGACAGCATAGGTCTAGTTGTCAATGAGCTTAAAGTATGTTCAAAACACTGCTGCAAGGATCCTGATGAGAGTGCGTAAACATGAACACATCACCCCCGTTCTTTATTCCATTCATTGGCTTCCCATCTCCAAAACGATTGATTATAAGATCTCTCTCCTCACTCACCAGCGCATCCATGGCAATGCACCCCCCTACCTAAAAGAACTACTCACTCCAATGACCTCAACACACTCCCTCCGTTCTACCCACTCATACCGCCTCCTCCTTCCCTGGACTATGCTCAGCACCATGGGTGATCGGGCTTTTTGTTCTGCTGCCCCTCGTCTGTGGAATGCCCTCCCTGACCATCTGAGGGCTTCACAGACGACTGACACATTTAAAAAAAGGACTTAAAACTTTCCTTTTTAGCAGAACCTATAACTTTTAATTAACATTGCTGCTTTTTGGTCATGTTTCTATATAGTTATTATTATATTTTTTATTGATGCTTTTATCTGCTTTTACTTTGTAGCACTTTGAGATTTGATCCAAATGTAAAGTGCATTATAAATTAAATGTATTATTATTATTATTATTAATATTATTATTAAAGTAGATCCATGCACAAATCAAATCAATACAAAGTATTTCATTAAAAAAATGTATCAAGCAAAGTAACTTTATCTTTTAACTTCATCTTGTTTAGAAAAGGGGATGTGATAAAATCCTTGGATGAAGAGGGGTTCAAATGTGATGAATATTAAGCATGGAATGGGATGATACATATAAATGGTTACAACTATTTCACAGAATAGTAACAGATTCTGCTATCATGACCTGGCTTAGGTATTCAGTAAATATCAAGCATGTTCTCTGCTGCCTTATTCATCATACTACAGTGCCATTGACCTCCAACCTACACCTACATTCACAAATCAACTCTATAATCTCTCTCAAATGGAAATGAAGGATATGGAGACCTGCCTTCCAGACTATCTGGCAGCAGGAATCATTTGTCCAACCTCTTCTCTGGAGGGTAGAGGTAAATTCTTTATGGTTAAAAAAGATAAAACACTTAGATCCAGTATTGATTACCATGGCTTAAATACTATTACTAACCAGAACAAATATCCATTGCCTCTGATCAGCTCAGCCTTTGTTCCACGTCACAACATGGCAACCTCTTATCTCTGCAATCAAAATGTAACTTTGATTTTCCTACCTTTTTCCTAAACCTTATAGTTTTTTCAAGGACCAGTTTTATCAAGGACCATGATCAGCCTCTGTAGGACCTTGCATAATTGTATCTTAAAAAGAAGCAATAATAGGACATCATCTCTGGTTTGGTACCCCAGACCCCAGAGAGGATTTGCTGAACCAGACACATCCAACCAAACTAAGCTGGCTTACAACTTGTTCCATGCTGGACGTGTTTCCTTGTCTGTAAAGCTGTTTGAGGACTGAATACAACTCTTGCCTAGAAAATAACTATTTGGTTGTTTCACCTATTTGGTTGTTACAGGCCAGGACTCCCATTGTAGAGTCCTGGCCTGTAAGTGAGGTGTTGATTGCTGCCAGCAGTATGTAAATAACATCTCTGCCGCTGCAGCTGTTTTTGGTTTCCACAGGTTCTTTTACTTTAACATCATCCACTCACCTCATCCGCCATGTGTAACAGCTGCCTCTGACTGTCTCAGAAGATTTTAGAACTGGAAGGGAGAAAATCTATCTTATAACAATTTAAAATAGAAGGGCGGATCCTGGACTCATTAATCCCAAGAACTTGACTCAACTGTCCCGAGTGTAGATAGGGCCGATGATCCAGCTGCTGTATGAGCGAATGGTTGAGCGAGAACTAGAGAGAGCGTGTGCATGCATTAGGAAAAGTGCTGCAGGAAAACACGGAGTTAGCAGAGAGTTTGGGAGAAATCAAGTGACGTTGCATATGTACAGCAGGGCTAAGTGTTCTAAAATAAAGGCAGGCTACAGTTTCCCAAAAGCAAGGAAAGTCTCCGGTGCTGTGTGTTACTGCCCTGGTTATGAGTAAAGGGGTTAGTCCCGGGGGAGAAACTTCAGCACTGTAGTCAAGAAATTAATATCTCCCCTGTTCCCTGACCATGGATTGGAGCCTGAACAGGAAAAGACTAACATTGGCGACCAGGAAGGGACCAGCTCACTCAACAAAATACCAGTGGTGAGCAGTAAACGGGGAAATAAACCGAGATATTTTACAAGCTAACTGCCCATCTGCATAAGAAGCAAAGCTAACATGGCTAAAGCTTTCCGAAGTGCATTGGTAGAACACCTGTTTGGAAAAGTTATTAGCCACTCCCATCCTTTCATGATGCTAACTGCTGGGCCTGATGATGACATGGAAATTAGGGCAGATAATGTGGGAGTGAGCAGAAAGGGATACAAACATTCCAACCCCTGACAGTGATGCCATATGAGCCCCCTCAGGCTGAGTTCTCAAGCACAAAACCCTTTGTTAATGCCAACATGTACGGTTGTTGCCGTGAAGACAGCATGGCCAACATCCCATTTCCACATATGCACAATCACCAGACTCTTGCTTTCCATCGAAGTTAAACCAACCAGGCATCCCGTCTGCTTCTGCTGTAGAGACACCTTGCACCTAACCATTTCACCCTGCCCACATAGGGAGTTTCGTCCAGAGTACGTCCGTACATGACCATTCCACAGGCTTCACCCGCCCTGGGATGCAGCACGCAAGTTGTGACCCCCCAAAAGACATGATATATCGACAGTCTTCGACTCTGCAGTTGAAAGACCCTCCCTCCAAAGGTAGCCGGTCCAAATGATATGCATGTTCATATGCAAGCTCCCCACATTCCTCCGGAATTGAAGACGACTATGATCATAAAGAGAGGGTCCCCAGTCTACGTCCTGTTACTTATGATGGGGCTACTCCTTGGCAAGAGTTCTTACATCGGTTTGAGAGCTGTACCGAAGCTAATCAATGGTCGGAACATTACAACAGCCGTCCAGCTAAAAATTCTGTCTAGTGGGGGCAGCAGGGGTGTGCATAAGAACCCCAAGTAATCTAAGTGGGACTACAGCCATCTGGTTGAGGAGATGGAGACTGCGTACGGCCCATCTCCACAGCATGCAGCAGCAGTGGCGCTAGAGCTGAGATGACGTGTCTATCAAGTGGGTGAGGCCCTCCTTGTTTTAAGAAATGACATTTATGACAGAGTGTCGATAGCCTACAGCAACCGGACTGAGACCAAACAAGACGCCATAGCTGTGGAAGTTTTCACTAACGCTGAGATTGTACAGTGATTGTTAGAGCAGCGGCCCCAAACGTTAGCTCAGGTTCATGAAATGTCATGAACCTGAGCTAACAGGTTGATTACATTTCATGAACCTGAAATGTCATGAACCACTATGAAATCGCCAAGCAAGCAGCATCATATGTCAACAACATGATGCAGGCAGAGGTCCGCCCCCAAACCGATTGGAGAACACGTGTTGCCATGGTTCGACTGGGACCCGAAGAGGAGACAGTAGAGCCTGCTGTATCCACCTGGATACCTCGCTCGGATAACCTATTCCCCAGCTATACACCGCGTAAACGAAGAGGTAATAAAGAAATGAACTGAGAGGAGATTGGCTGTCATCGCTGTTCAGGTATTTGGCCACATGAAGACAAATTGCTAAGAAGATGACTAGAGCCCCAGTTGTAGCAGACCCCCCTGCAAGCCCAGAGCCCACAGTGCTTCACCTTAAAACCCAAAGTCAGGAGATGAGCATTCTAATGCTTGTACATGGACTGGAGGTATGTGCTGTGATGGATACTGGAGCTTGGAGGAATGTATTGCCACTGCGCCATTACAATGCCATCAACCCAGATGTCTGCCCCCCACTTCAGCCACCAATGTTTGAGGCTTGAGGTCCTGATTGGTAGTTACCAAAGTCCAGGTCTCCTCGACAGGAGACTGGCGGCAAGGTCTCCTGTCAAGGAGACCTTGCCCATGCAAACTGCCAAGCCCACCCGTTCTTCCAGTGAATGTCTGCCATCAAGCTGTGCAGCGTGAGTTGGACTCTGATGTCCACCGGGGAATGCTGAGTCCAGGGGGGGTGATGGGGAACCCAGTTTCTACAGACCCGGTTCCAGTGGGGGTAGAGAGAAGATCAGCCCCAGTACCAGTGAGTTTAGTGGGAGTTGTTGAACCTCAGTCAAGAGGCATGGACAGCTTAGAGCAAGCAAAGAAAATATAGCTGATGAGGACCAATGAAGTTCAACTGTTTGTTGGTTGGTCACTGGAGGAGCTCCGACAGGCCCAGGAAGCCAATACAGACATCGCGCCCATCCTGGCATGGATGGAGGCTAGTGGGGAGCGTCCTTCATGGGTGACCGTTTCACCTCACAGTTCAGCGACAAAAACGTATTGGAGTCAATGTGATTATACATCAGAGATGAAGTTCTGGTGAGGCGGTTTTACTGTTTGGACGACACCCAGTTTTACCCATAAGTGCTGCTTTCTCGTGCTTTCTGGCCTGATGTGATGAAGCAGATGCATGAGGGCCAGGTTGGTGGACAGTTTGGTGTTGCGTGCACTGTAGCTTGGTTGCAAACCAGATACTTCTGGTACCGAATGAGGGAAGATGTTGCCCTGTGGTGCAGCCCTTGTACCAGCTGCGCATCCAAAGCCAGACCGCCAAAGACTCCATGAGCTCCCATAGGTACTGTTTGGGTGGGCACCCCCATGGAACGCATTGCCCTTCACATCATGGGGCCAATGAAAGAGACTCAGCGTCATAACTAGTAAGTGCTCGTAATACAGGACTATTTCACTAAGTGGGTGGAAGCTTTCCCTCTTCCTAATGACAAAGCAGAAACTGTGGCCAACGTGCTCGCCTCACGGTGGGTGTGTCGCTATGGAGCACCACAGCGACCAAGGCGAAACTTTGGGTCTGCAGTGTTTCAGAAAATGTGCACCTTGTCTGGTATTGAGAAGACTCACACCACACCTTTCCTACCCCAGTCTGATGACCAGGTTGAAAGGTTTAACACCACCCTAAAAAAGATTTTGGCCACCACCGCAGAACATTGGTCCCCTATGCCATGATGGCCTACCAAGCAACGAAAAACAGTGAATCAACTTTCACTCCCAACTTCATAATGTTCGGTCAGGAGGTGAGCGAGCCAGTGGATCTGGTAGATGGCCTACCCCCAGACCTTGGTTTGGCACAACTGTTTTCCGGTGTCTCCAGTGATGGATCTACCATCTTTGTGTCATCTGATTCGGTGGTGGACTCGGCTGATACCACTGGCCGCCTGTTAGCTTCCTCTGCTGAGCGCCCTGCTGTCCCGGGGAGTTTACAGGATAGTGGGGGTGGCTTTTTCTAAAATAAAGGCTGAAGCTTCCCAAAAGCAAGTCTCCGGTGTAGTGTGTTACTGCCCTGGTAAAGAGTAAAGGGGTTAGTCCCGAAGGAGAAACTTCGGCCCTGGAGTCAATAAACGAATATCTCCCCTGTTCCCCAATCACAGTTTGGAACCCGAACAGGAAAAGGCTAACACAAGGTCGAGCCCACCCACCTCAACCTCTCCAGTTGGAGGCTATTGACACTCTTTCATATATGGAGTGATCTCCCCTTGTCTCTTCATTGACCATCGAGTGCTGCTGTTAAACGTCTCTTTCGTCACAATGTTTTCCCCTCAGCTGGGCAGCATGCAGTTCCCCCCTTGCCCAGCGACCAGACCTCCTCCAAGTAGGGCCCCAACCAGAGAGGTCATCTCGCCCTACTGAAGGACTCTACTCCTGCGTTCATCCTCCCTTGAATGGATACTGGGTCACAGTCCTCGGCCGAAGAGCGAGGGCACCTCTCCAACAGATTTCCCCGAACATCTCCTAGCCCTCTTTTCTCCCCCTCAATTCTGATAACTGTTGACTCTATCACAAGGGCTGTGCTCTTCATTAACCCTGTAACACACTGTTTCTCCAGTGCCACAATCTATTACATCTTAAAGAAATTCCAGAACTTGTTGCAATTGCTTTCTGCCAAACAAACAGAGTTAACCAAATCTGACTTTGGCTACCTTTTTGATCTCCTGAAACACAGCGGAAAATCAGTTCATCTCAGGTCCTTTGTTTTCTTCTCACACACCCACTGGAAACCTCCACTTCTTCTTCTTCAATCTCCCTCCTCCAATCCGACTGCCAGCCCCAGCAACACCCATCTCCGTCTCCAACACCAGCGAACCTCCTTATCCAATTATCCAAGCAATATCCTACCAATATCATACGTAAATTCCTTTATTACTTACCATTAACTGGACTCTCTAATTCTGACTGACAACTAGCTAAAGTCTCAAGATTGCTCCCAATTAACTTTGTCCTCCAAATTCCAACGACTTTAGCTCTCCCAGGCTATCTGACAAAGGTGGAGGCCTGGTGGTTGCCTATAAGTCAGTTAAAATGCAATGAATTACTATCAGAGAACTTCTAGTGCTTTGAAATACTTGAAAATATTGTAATTTTTTTGCCCATCAAAATCAAATAACAGTGTCTTATTGGAACTTTCTGAATTTCTTTGTACCTAGATATGATAGAATCAACATGGCTGTTGATTTCACTATCCATATCGATGACCCATCAAACCGTATTGCCAGTGAATTTTTTTAAACGCAACAAATTCTTTCAACTTGGTGCAAAATGTCTCAGGCTCTCCTTATATCCGCGGGCACCAGCTTGACCTCGTACTCTTGGCTGAAGCATAAACTCCCTCTCAGTTACTGACCTTGTCCTGGACCTTAAATGCTTTTTTATTTGACTCCTGCAAACAGGTATTCTCACCAGTCCTTAAAAGAACAGTACGTTCATCAATAACCAATCTGCACAAAGGTTCTCTCCAGTATTCATAAATTCATTATAAAGTCCTACTGAGCCATCTCAGGTCAATGAACTAGATGGTCAGTTGGGGGCGTCTGAGCCATTATGTCATACAGTTTGACCTGGTTGTAATGGGGGCTATCAACAATAGATGCAACTGCCCATTAAATGCATGCTCACCGCTATAAGCAGGAACTGTAGAAGAATTGAGCAGCAATGGAAATAAACAAAACTGAGCATTCATCTCATACACATGTAAGAGATCTTAATTTGGCCAAATCAGAAAATCAAAGACGCAAGATCAGTACATTTTTCAGAATTAATCACCAATAATAAACACAATCTTAGAACCCTGTTTAGCAAGTAAACCGGCTTGTGGAACCTCCACCCACCACTGTCCCTGCATCCTCAACCAATTACCGTGAGTGGTTGTAGGCATTCTTTGTCTCCAAATTCACCAATATCAGATCCAATATCATACCACCAACCAGTAAAAACCAGCTCCTATAGTTTACAACTCAATTTACCAAAACGTTGAAAAATGTCCGACAGCGAATTTCCCATATACATCCATGCTCCTGCAGCACAGACATTGTACTAATTAAGCTTTTGAAAGATGTCCTATCTGCCATCATCCCTGAGTATAAACTCAGTACCATAAACTCCTCACTCAACTTGACACCTTATATTCAATCCTGGTTGAGACAGGAAGCAAATGAAGAGAATGAAGAACGGGGGTGATTTATTCGTGTTCACGCACTCTCATCAGGATCCTGATTGCACTATTTTGAACATACGAATTCGGAGAGTGATGCAACTTTTAAATATTTTAACATATTTGTACGCTTAGATTGGCGAAAAGTCACTTCCGCGCATACCCTCTTTGTCGTATTCTTTTGTAGGCACTTGTTGGCGGCTGGCACCCAACTCACCGAAGCATTATCGCCACCTTATGAACGGGAGTGTTGATCGTCTGTGCATGTCTGATGTCTGCATTTGAGTACCCCTGCCGTAGTCTATATACTGTAATCTAACATACTGTAGTTTACCAGGGATCCCGATGAAAAGTCCGTTACAGTAATTCAGTCTGGAGGAGACAAATGCGTGGACCAGCTTTTCAGCATCACATACGGTGAGCCAGATTCCCTACCTCTGCAACATTCTTCAGGAAAGATTGTTCTTCAAGGGCTTATCCTAACTCCCACCTGCATTGTTGCTAACATCACTTGTGAGATGGAGTCTCAGGTTACACAAGCCCAGAGTAAACAAACAGAACCAGGTAACGGTCCTCCCTGTTTGTAGTTGATTCTCTCTGCTTTCTGGTCCTTCAGTGGCCCCTCTCCTCCTGCGTGACCTGACATTCTGGTATTAGAAGACTGCTCAACTTCCTCAGTCAACGGTTCTGATGGCCAACCATGAAGTCTGATATTCAGTTCTACATCTCTGCCTATACCAAACGTAAGTGCTCAGAACAAAACCAAACGCAGTTCAGGCCTGCTCTGCCCATTACCCCTACCTACCACATTGCACTGGACTTTGTCACATGCCTCGATTCATATGCAACAAATTTGGACTGAATCGTACCAATGGTTGAGAAATTATGTCCGGAAAACTTTTGGAGATAAAGCTCCCCCTAGTTTCAGAATAATTAAACTGACCTTCAAATTAATACAGTTCATCTTCGCACAGGGGTGTATTAGGGTATAAAGTTTGTAAGTGATCCATAAAATATTTTTTGCGTTATGTCCGTAAAAACAGTGTCTTTCGTAAAAACAGCTCCCCGTAGTGAGTTAAATATATAATACTAGTGTAAAATAAAATTATTTACATGTAAGAACTGCTTGAGACAATTCATATACACCAAATTTGGACTAAATAGAACCAATGAATAGGAAGTTCTATCCGAAAAACTCTGTTTTTCATAAAAAGCTCCCTCTAGTGAGTATAATGTGAACTATTAGAAAGGATCAAAATGTATACAGGATAGATCTCTTCAAGTCAAATCATATGACCAAGTTTGGATTAAATCGGACCAAGTTATGGCCTAACAAGGTCAAACTGTCGTCTTGTCTTTTCATTTTCCGCTTATCCGGGTCCGGGTCAGCAAGGTCGACGTAGGTCTAAAATTTGAAAAGGATCCAAGATATAGTTTTTGTGTTATCACGTTAACACGAAGAATCCATGGCGGCGATGATGATTCCATAATATCCCTGACATTTCAGGTATATATATATTTAATCAAATTAAAATTTGCTCAAAGATTATTGGCCAACACGTTGGCCAATAATTATTTATTATTAATAATAATAATAATAATAATAATCGAAATAATTCGAAGCAACTCACAATAAGAGCACCCCCCAGGCTAGCCAACAGTATCTCCACTTATTTTTTACATTTTGAAACTCTTGCCTTTCCAAGAGGAAATTTCGAGTCCCTCAATCTTAATGCAACAGGTTGAAGAACTCTTTCATACATTATTCAACCCTGTCGCTAAACCTGAATCCACATGCAATGATGTCCATGACTCAGCAATTAGAAGAAGAAGAAGAAGAAGAAGACTTTGACTTTTAACAAACCTTTATTTATGGTACATTAACTTAGATTCTTACATGCCCATTCCAACATGAACAATAATGACAGAAATTTTTCTGCTCACACAAACAAGATTAAAAGTTCAGCACCAGAGAAGTGTCCTCCCCCACTGAACACAGGACCTGTTTGATGGCCCATACTGCTTTAAACCCACCGATGTTGTGGGTCAGTCGGTAGTAGGTGTGTTCCACCCTTAGACGAGCCGCCACCAAACCTTTCAGACTATGGATGGGATCAGTTGGACCCTCTCCCAAATTCAGATTTTTACGGGTTTTCCAAATGGCAAGCTTGGCATTTGCAAAAATAAAATTGATTAGAACCAACGTTTTGCATTTTTTCAGGGTGTATTTAGGTCCAAAAACAAACAGTGGGACAGAGAAAAACTCTCCCAATGCCTCCACCCATCTCTGCAGTAGAACATAGATACCTGCCAAACGAGGACACGACACCACTAGATGTTCTACATCCTCTGTGTCGGAGCAGAACCAGCAGCTATCCCCTGTGCACGGGTCCAGGTTTGTAGCTAGAGCTCCATGTATAATCCTCCACTGGAGGTCACCCATCCATTTTTCAACTGGAGGCTTATACAGGACCCGTCAGCTGCCTTTAGGGGAAACGTCTGAGCCAAAGACCCCCGTCCACCTCGACTCCCTGACTCCTGTCAGTGATCAGAGGTTAAGTACTTTGATGCAGCTCGAGTACAGCTGCTTCCCTCCAGAAGAGCTGAAAGTTCCGAGCACCGGGGTCCCCAGAGTGAGGAGCCGGTCTCTCCCCTCCACCGAGTCACCAACAGCAGGACCCACTGTCAGGGAGGGGAAGACATAACTGGACCTCCCGCTCCACTGATCTGCCAGAGCCCGGCTCCGGGCGAAACCCCTGAGCGGAGCAGGCAGCGACCGGCACACCCCATCCACGAGACCCCGTAGGACTCTCGTTGACCGGATACCCGTCATCTCAGCCAGTCTGTCATCTGGAGTCCCTGTGAGGTGTCCCAGCTTGGTGATCCCAGCTTCAATGAACTTGCTTCTGACGGTTGGCGAGGAAAACACGGTGTTGGACATTAGGGGATTGTTAAACAATGGCTCCTCAAATAGCCACATTCCAGGCAGGGGGTCAGTGGGCCGGGAAA
>VRLP01007745.1:15000-20130 GCA_009660295.1 Lophius piscatorius | reverse complement strand
CCCCCCCCCCCCCCCCCCCCCCCCCCCCCCCCCCCCCCCCCCCCCCCCCCCCCCCCCCCCCCCCCCCCCCCCCCCCCCCCCCCCTCCCCCCCCCCCCCCCCCCCCCTCTCTCTCCCTCTCTTTCTCTCTCTCCCCCTCTCCCTCTCTCTCCCTCTCTCCCCCTCTCTCCCCCCTCTCTCTCCCTCTCTCCCTCTCTCTCCCTCTCTCCCCCCCTCTCTCTCTCTCCCCCTCTCTCTCCCTCTCTTTCACTCTCTTCCTCTCTCCCCCCTCTCCCTCTCTCTCCCTCTCTCTCCCTCGCTCTCTCTCTCCCTCTCTCTTCTTCATCAAAAGATTCTGATGCGTTACAAACTTTAAAAGTTGTCCACCGTTACAAATGAAACTTATACTAAACATCTTTTCCCTCGGTGCTGAACCTGAAAGGATCCACCGTGGCGTCCGGGACTACGGCGGTCCGTGAGATCGGACCGGATCACGTGAGCGACTGGTTTTCCTCAGGCAGACAGACCCAACTGGTTTCCAGGTTACGGGAGGGAACGGCGGCTCGCAGCATCTCCTTTCTCTAAACAACCTCAAAGCTGGTTAACCACTTGTTGCCCAGAGGGAGGGAATCCTCTTTATTGTTGTTGTGGATAATAACGAGATTTCCTGACTGAATAAATAAATAATAAGAATAAGAAATCATTAGATCCCCAAAAAGTTGGATTTTATGGAATCGCTATCGTCGCCGTAGATCCTTCATGTTAAGGCGATAACTACAAAACTATGTCAGGGCTCATCTTCACATTTTGTCCCCACATAGACCTTATTGTGAGGAAGAACTGGAGTGATTTTGCCACTAGGGGGAGCTTTATGTACAAAAGTTATTGGGCGATAATTTCTCAACCGTTGGTCCGAATTTGTCCAAATTTGGTGCACATGAATTGATCCATTACTTTAATAGTTCATGTTTTACTCACTAGGGGGAGCTTCTAGTGTAAAACACAGGTTCTGGTCCGTAACTTCCCGACCATCAGTCCAGTTGGGTCTAAATGTATCTCCTATGAATCGACTCCAGGAAATCTGTCTGGTTTTATTACCATGTGATCCGTTGATCTGATTTAGTTCAAATGTGGGGCCGATGAATCGACTTAATGAAATATTTATTGTATATATATATATATATATATATATATATATATATATATATATATATATATATATCACGTTTTACTCCAATAGTTCATATTTTTAACCCTACTAAAAAAAACAACACAGTTTTTTGGACCATACCATCATATTTCAATTGAAGGGGGGTTGCTGGTACAACGCAGGGGATTGTTTTTTTGGGGGGGTTCACCCCTGCTGTCAGGGACGACTGCGTACGTTATCCTCTAACAAGTCATTCACAGAGGGGGGGAAAACTAAACTTGGGCCGAGCGCCACTCAAACTGGCCACGTTTAATCTGAAGCATTAATACTATTTATTTTTATTTTCTTTACTCCTTTTATACAATTCTGGACAAACCGAGGGAAAAACAAGGAGTCAAACTCCAGATGTCATTAAAACAGATCAGCATCATTCATTTCTCTGTCAGCAGAAAACTATATTTTCAGCTTACGTTTAAAAAGATTCTGTTTTCAATGAAGAATATCTACAAAAAGGAACTTTAAATAACATTTGTTTAGTGGCTGGGCAGTTTATAGACTGTTGCTCCTCGTATCTGTTCCTGCAGCCAAGAGCCGCTGCTCCTCAGAAAACAGTCACATGCATGACCAGCCTAAAGGTGTATTTCACATTAAATGATAGCAACTTCTTGTTTAATTGTTTTGATCCATGCGACTCTTTAAAACCTGTAATATTTAATATTTTACATTTTTTCCTCGTTTAAATCCCCTCCTGGGCTTCGTAGCATCTCTTCTAAGGATGAGCCTGAAGTTCATCAGAGTGACTGGATGAACGCTGACAGCTGAGGAGCAGGGAGAAGCGCTGGCGCTCTGAAATGAGGCCCGGGCTTTTGCAGTGCATTCTGGGACTTGTAGTATGTGTGGCGTTTGTGATGTATAGCAGATATTGTCTTTTGTCTGAGGATCGTGGAGCAGATTGTGGATTCCCATCAGAACAGGTTGTTCCGTTCTTTGAGGCGTTTAAACCCTGCAGGGAAATCTTGAGCTTTGATCTTTTTGATTGACAGGTCTTTGCTGGGTGTGAAGTTATTTCCCTTTCCTCAGTGTCACTTTTGTGGCATTAGAAACATATTTTTCATTCAAACCCTGTTTTTCCTGACAGGACAGGTTTGTCGGATCTAATCGCATCGGTGAGGTTTGGTACCGGATCAGTACCGGTGGTTCTGACTGGGTGACGTTCTTCATTCCCTCTCAGTGACTTTATTTCTAAAAAGAGATGTAACTGCATAACTGGGTTTCTCAGGAAGAATACCAGGAATATGTTGGATATATTTGAATGAATTCACGAGGAGCTGCTCTTCCAGCGGAGGTTCTGCGTCGTTCACTGCCTCCAGCTGGTCGGTGGGCGGGGCTTACGGTTCATGGACGCTCTTCACTGCCGCAGCTGTATTTTCTCTGGATCTCTAAATTTAGTCCTTCAAATTGCTGCTAAAGGACTGGATGAAATAGTTTTTGCTTTGAATCTCTCAGTTTAGTGATTTACTTCATGTGCTGCACAAAGCGACCCCCCCCCCCCCACGGACTCTAGGAGTTATGCAAATGAATGCATGGTTACATCATAAATATGCAAATGATGCCGGTCTTATTATCTCTCCCGGTAGAGGAGATGTATCACCTTTTATTGTTTTTGAATCTTTAAACAGAGATTATTCGTTCAACGACCGACTTAAAGTATCATCGTCAAAAAAAACGGTTTCTTCAGAATGTCGACTTCATTCAGTCATTTCCTTTATAGTGGAGGTGTGATTATAGATAGAGGTGGTGAAGGTCTGACTGGACTGGAAAAGGTCTTTATTTTCCCAGGAGACCAAACCTTTTATAGAGAAAAAAAATTCCGGTTTCGAGTGTTTTGACGTTTCAGAACTATTAAATTGTGCAATCAGCATTTTTCCATAATGATGCATCAAAGGTAAAAACTTGTTTATGGACATTTTGTGCCGACAATATCACTGGTCATGGAAGATTTGTGGCAGTAATGGCTCACACATTACTACGTATCTCCTCCGGTCTCCTGGACACCAGATCTCTCCAGGAGACCAGATCTCTCCAGGAGACCAGATCTCTCCAGGAGACCAGATCTCTCCTGGCGTTGTAGTAAAGACCTGCTTTGGGAGTGACTCACTCCTGCCCTACTTCTGGCTCCGCCTCTGAATCAAAGAAACACACTTCTGGAATTTCTGGCTGACATGTTGGAAAGCGTAGAGTTATACGATCCGCCGAGGGGAAAAATTCACCTCCTAAAGAGAAAACCTTCCTCGGCGTGGAGAAGGTTTGTGGGAGAAGGTTCTGAGTTCTAGAGGGAAGCTCCGAGCAGCTCATCGCTCAAACCGCTTCTTTTTTTAATCTTTTTTTATTAGGATTACTGGTTCTTCTGACACATTCAAACCGAACTCTTACTCTTGTCCCCGAAAGCGTTTTCTTGTGGCTGCCAAACGTACAATCTTTATGTTTAAAGGAATAATGCTAATGCTAATGCTAATAAGCCTGCCTTAAATAGTGACCTTCAGTTAACCTTCCTACGACACATGCTCCTGTGATCAACAGCCTGTTCTTGCTGCGGGATTCCACCGGGTCGATAAAGTCCTGCTGAGAGGTTCTACACACCTTTTAACCACCTGTAGTTTTTTTTTTCTTGTAATATTATGACTTTAATAACGTAATCTGAGTTTTTCTCTTTTTTCTCTTCTTCCATGTGGCCCAAATACTCCGTTGTTTGATTAGAGCTCAGTTCCATGATTAAAGACACAAGCTCCTCCCCCAACCCACTCCAAGATTCAAGAAACTTTATTTTCCCCCAGGTGGACGTTTTCAGGAGACGCAGAATCATAAAGGATTAGAATCGAACTAACGTCTTAAATAGAAAACATGCTACTTAAACTGTACAGATCAAAGGAGAAACCGTTGAAGTAGCACAAATTCTACCTTCAGGCCCAGTTATTATTTTGTTTTCGTGTTCTTGAGGGATAACGTTGTTCGCTCCGAATGCAACGGATGGTTTTATGATTTTTTCTAAACGTCTGTCCGTCGGAGGATCTGCTTCTCCTCCATAAATGATTAATCATTAAGTAATCAAGAGGAAATTACCCTCAAACTGGGTTAGTCCTTTCCTCCCGCTCGTTAATGCGCCACATGTGCAACAGGAATTAACTCACAGACAGACATCCTGGTTTTCAGACTCCAAGGAATCATTTCCTGTGTGCAGTCCGATCCCCTCTGACGGTCCGGTCCTCGGTTTGAAGACCTAAAAGTATGTCAGGAACCTTAA
Source organism: Lophius piscatorius (assembly GCA_009660295.1). NCBI lineage: Eukaryota > Metazoa > Chordata > Actinopteri > Lophiiformes > Lophiidae > Lophius > Lophius piscatorius. The sequence continues at coordinate 15,701 of VRLP01007745.1, read as the reverse complement.
AGTGGGTCGTGGTTGGACCTTCCAGCAGGACAATTCTGAAGATCACCTCAACATCAACCCAGGAATGGTTCAGAGGTCACAGAATAAAGGTTCTGCCATGACCATCCCAGTCACCTGACCCAAACCCACCAGAACATCTGTGGGATGTTTGGGGGCTTTTGGGGGGATAGACCCTCTCTGTGTAAAAGTAAATACGATCTTTTATCTCATTTGACTTATTTCTTCAGAGGGTGTCTATAATTCTGGAGGTCAGTGTGTTTCTCCAACTCACAGCTCAGCTTTGTCCAACAGTCAGTGAAGGCATCATCCCATCCTGCACTTTACCTTTGAACCATGCAAAGCTCTCCACGGGTGGAGCAGCATCACTGGTGCAGGTGAGGGTGACGGAGACCCCCTCCGTCACCTCCCCCGCTGGAGAGAGTGTTATGGCGGTGGAGTGAGGCCCGTCTGGAGGGAGAGAGGGAGACAACGCCAGGAGAGAAGAAAGATGTTTGAAAAGAGAAATCCTCATGGAGGAACATCTCAGCCGGATCAGAACCAGGAGCCATGAGGGAGTTAAAAGATGTGAATGACTTTGATGAAGTCCAATTCGTGATGGATCAACGACTGCAGGTCTTGTTGGGTGGTTCTGGTCCACGCTGACCCAGAGGAGCTCCTGAAGCACAAACTGGTGAAAAACTTAAAGTTGGATCTGACAGAAA
>VRLP01007745.1:0-12500 GCA_009660295.1 Lophius piscatorius | reverse complement strand
TCTCCTCTGTCTTTGTTCCCTACATCGTGTCTTCTTGTCTTAGTTCCCTACATCTTGTCTTCTTGTCTTTGTTCCCTACATCGTGTCTCCTCTGTCTTTGTTCCCTACATCTTGTCTTCTTGTCTTAGTTCCCTACATCTTGTCTTCTTGTCTTTGTTCCCTACATTGTGTCTCCTCTGTCTTTGTTCCCTACATCATTTCTTCTCTGTCTTTGTTCCCTACATCATGTCTCCTCTGTCTTTGTTCCCTACATCATGTCTTCTCTGTCTTTGTTCCCTAAATCGTGTCTCCTCTGACTTTGTTCCCTACATCTTGTCTTCTTGTCTTTGTTCCCTACATCGTGTCTCCTCTGTCTTTGTTCCCTACATCGTATCTCCTCTGACTTTGTTCCCTACATCGTATCTCCTCTGTCTTTGTTCCCTACATCGTGTGTCCTCTGTCTTTGTTCCCTACATCGTATCTCCTCTGACTTTGTTCCCTACATCATGTCTTCTTGTCTTAGTTCCCTACATCTTGTCTTCTTGTCTTTGTTCCCTACATCGTGTCTCCTCTGTCTTTGTTCCCTACATCATGTATTTTTGTCTTAGTTCCCTACATCGTGTCTCCTCTGATTTTGTTCCCTACATCTTGTCTTCTTGTCTTAGTTCCCTACATCTTGTCTTCTTGTCTTTGTTCCCTACATCGTGTCTCCTCTGTCTTTGTTCCCCACATCGTATCTCCTCTGATTTTGTTCCCTACATCGTGTCTCCTCTGTCTTTGTTCCCTACATCTTGTCTTCTCTGTCTTTGTTCCCTACACCGTGTCTCCGCTGTCTTTGTTCCCTACATCATGTCTTCTCTGTCTTTGTTCCCTACATCGTATCTCCTGTCTTTGTTCCCTACATTATGTCTCCTCTGTCTTTGTTCCCTACATCTTGTCTTCTTGTCTTTGTTCCCTACATCGTGTCTCCTCTGTCTTTGTTCCCTACATCATGTCTTCTCTGTCTTTGTTCCCTACATCATATCTCCTCTGTCTTTGTTCCCTACATCGTGTCTTCTTGTCTTAGTTCCCTACATCGTATCTCCTCTGATTTTGTTCCCTACATCGTGTCTCCTCTGTCTTTGTTCCCTACATCTTGTCTTCTCTGTCTTTGTTCCCTACACCGTGTCTCTGCTGTCTTTGTTCCCTACATCATGTCTTCTCTGTCTTTGTTCCCTACATCTTGTCTTCTCTGTCTTTCTTCCCTACACTTCGTCTCCTCTGTCTTTGTTCCCTACATCGTATCTCCTCTGACTTTGTTCCCTACATCGTATCTCCTCTGACTTTGTTCCCTACATCGTGTCTCCTCTGTCTTTGTTCCCTACATCTTGTTGTGTTGTTGTCTGACAGCATCGATACCTTTTGGATCTTTCATGATCACTCTGGGCTTGTCTTACCGGGTCCGTCCGCGGTACGACAGGCTGATCTGGTTCTGGTCGGAGTGGTGAGCGAACTCTCTGCGACCCTCTGCAGACACACGGAACCACATGACCCGTTTGACAGTGTGACCTGTGAAAACCACAACAAAACTCAAACTCAACTCTGCAGAACCAAGATGGTCAATAAATGCTTGACAGCTGGACCCGGTGTTGGATCCAGAACTTTTCATGACTTTAATCAGGATCAGAGATATTTGATATTATTTTAAAGTGTCAAACATCACACGGGCACATTCCGGTTCAGGGGGGTTCTGTGTAGACGTTGGTACCTGACGGGTGGTCGTAGCGGCAGGGCAGAGTGACGGTGGTTCCGGCCCAAACACAGATCTCCCGTCTGGAAAAGAACACGCTCCAGCCGCTCTGGGTTCCTGCAGGACAGTTTCAGAAGATGAGCAGGAAGAAGACTAACATGCAGACGCCAGTCGGTCCGTCGGTTCAGAACAGAAGATCTCGATTCTGCGGCTGATCTTCAGTGTTCATCAAAACCAGTTCTGGGTTCCAAACAAATGGGTCTCCTTGACAAATGGATCTCACTTCTGCAAACCGTTCTCCATGAAACAGCGGAGCTTCAGGGAACGGATACTCCGGGACTGAACCACGTGTAAATATTCATTACTAAGAAGTGAAGGTTTTCGTCGGAGCGGTTCCGTGGAGGAACCTGTCAAACCACAGTTCTGATGGGCTCAGAGAGCGACTCCTGAGAGCGGAGCAGTGAGGCCGAGTCCTATCGGGTCGTCCTATCGGGTCGTCCTGCTGCTCACCGCCGGTCTTCCTGACTACTCTGCACAAAAGTCAATCAATACTTATAAATAACCGCAGCGTAAAGGCAAGGACACCCAGAACCACAGGAGGTCCTAGAAGCCCGTGGGTAATCTATATTCTATTTCTATGCTAAACTCTGGAAACATATTTCTGATTTATCTGGAATAAGATACAAACATGTGAGATTTAAAGATTCTATCCCCTTTATTCTACAGGATATAACATTCACACCGGCGTCCTCTGTTTTTTCTCTTACCTGGTAAAAGTGTCAGTACAGCTCCCAGAACCAGAACTCCTGCCAACATCTCTGAGCTCTGATGTCAGCGGAGAGGAAGAAGAGTAAACAAAATGTTTACCAACACAAACAGCAGGGATGTGAGTGAACGGGAGATTACTCACCGTTACAGCCTCCTCATCCAGCGGCCCGGTGAGTCGAGGGTTCTGAAGCCTGAGAGCCCGGCGCTGATGAAGGTGATGCTGTTCTCACAGCGCCGAAAGTTGCATGGTGGTCAGAATCAGGTGGAAGGGGATGGGAGGAGGAGCGCAGGAGGCAGAGAGAGGAGGAAGAGGAAGAGGAGGAAGAGGGAGGGGATTTGTGTTTTTAAAGTGACATCTGCCATGACAGTTTTCCATCCCTGAAACTTTTAACTGTTTCATTCTTTGACCACGTCTCTGTGAGAAAGTCTTCTTACGGTCAGTGATGACATCACCGGTGATGATGTCAGTGATGACATCACCGGTGATGATGATGTCAGTGATGTCATCATTGTTGATGATATCAGTGATGACATCACCGGTGATGATGATGTCAGTGATGTCATCATTGTTGACGATGTCAGTGATGACATCACTGTTGATGAGGTCAATGATGACACGTTCTTTTGTCCCGGACGACTCTCCTCCGCCTCCACCTCACTGACCTGCAGTCAGCTGAACACCTCACCTCTATTCTGCTGGTTCCTGCTGGGCAGAATCCAGACCTGCTAACCACCACAAAGAGCAGAGACCCCAGAACTGGGACCACCGGGACACTGAACCCGCCGGCGTGTCATGGGTAACACTTTTCATATGTTTTATTTGATTGATTGAACCGATGATCACAGAAACCTTAAACTAACTAGTCCTGGGGTTTATCCCTGAAAAGCCCCCACTCCCCTGTGTTGTACAAGGAACCCTTATCAGAGTAAACTAGGACATAAACCCGACAGAAGTCCTCCAGTCGACCCATCGGCACCAAATCTGGACTAAATCGGACCGGTTGAGAAATTATGGCCCGAAAACTTCCATAATACTAGGGCAAAGCCCCCCCTAGTGTTTGAATATTTAACTGACCTTGGCCAAAATGAATCCAGTTCTTCCTCTCAGTGAGGTGTAAAGTTTGACAATGATCCATGAAACGGTTCAATGTGATTCTGTAACATCTCAGACGTTCCGACACAAACGTTCATGCTGATGATCTAAACTAGAACATCTAGTCATCCTAACGCCTTCGCGCTCACAGGGCGGAGACAACTGGTTCTGAATCAGCCCTCAGGCCCGGCGGCTGAGATGAAGCGCTGAAGTGGAGCAGACGTGGACCCGGAGCCCAGATGTCTTCTCCTCCGCGGCTCCTGCAGGATTGTTGGCGGAGGAAACCAGCCACAAGCAGACATGGGAGGGTTGGAGACCTCTCAGTCAACTGTGTCCAATTAGCCTGATGAGTCTCAACGACTTTAACATCCAGCCGCCGCCGCCCCGCCAATACATGTCAGTTTAACGTCACGACCCGGCCAATTGGCTACTTAGCCCGGCTCTGACCCGGGAGCCACCGTGTTCAGCGTTTGAGTCGGTCTCCATTCAGAGACGATATCCTGATGGACATCTGGATAGAAGCGCTGACGTTACGTATGAGCGCTACAATACGGGCCGGCACACGGATCAGCGCAGACGTCAGTAAACATGGATCCGTATCTGAGTTCTATTATATCTGATCCACGGGCCTCTTTTTTCTTGGCCTTCACATAAAAGCTGCGGACCTGTTAGCGCTTTAATGAGCAGGTTCATGGAAACGTGCTCCTCCAGCTCCAGCCTTCAACATCTGCACTGCTGAAGAAGTTCTTCTAGAGGAAACCAAGGATCCAGAACATCATTCAACTGTCTTGTACTGAATAAACACAGTGAGCCAGGCCCGCTTAGCCAGAACCTTTAGAAATGAAAGCCTGGACCCAGAAATAAAACAATGCACCTTAAAACCAGACAGAGATGGACGTCTGCTCGTACAGACAGACGTCCTCTAATGGAGCTGAAGGTTCTGTCCCATCATGACGGGTCAGCGCTCGGACCTTATACAGCGATTCTTTTCTCTGCACACGTTTCCCCACCAGAACCAGAACCTTATGTTTGGTGTTTATGCATGAATCCATTTGGTTAGTTTGGTGAAAGCAAACAGTGATGACATCATCCTTCTGATGACATCATCCCTCTGATGACATCATCCCTCCTGAGTGGACTTCTTGCGTCTGAGGTTCCCCATCCATGACCTCCGACCCCGTTGTGATATTTTCTAAACCTGATCCAAAGCTGCTGAGTCCAAATCAAACAGACCATAATAACATATAATTCAATCCATTCTGACCCACACTCAACTTCATTCTTCTTCCTCTTCCTCTCCTTCTTCTTCTTCTTCTTCTTCATCTTCCTTTTTGTCTTTCTCTTTGTCTTCCTCTTCCTCTTCTCCTTCTTCTTCTTCATCTTCCTTTTTGTCTTCCTCTTCTCATCCTTCCTCTTCTCCTTCTTCTTCTCTTTCTTCTTCTCTTTCTTCTTCCCCCTCTTCCTCTTTGTCTTCCTCTTCCTCTTCTTCTTCTTCTTCTTCTCCCTCTTCGTTCGGGCTCGTCCCAGTGCATCACCTGTTTCCCTCCATAGTTGCGGCCCGTTGTTCCCCTGCTGGTCAACAGTACCAGTGACAGTATTTGTTGACCCGGGCTTTCTGTTCCGCGTACTGATGCCCATTGGTCCGGGCCTGGGACCGGTTCTAGAAGGAATAAAAGAACCTTATTTATCTCCACAGGGAGGTTTGTTCATTACAGCAGCACCAACGTTGTAAAGTGACAACCTTAAAGAATACAGACTTCTGAACCCGTGTAAAAGTAAACACACAAACTACACAAACATGAAATAAAGATAAATAAAGTATAAATATGGTCGTATTGTGGCATATTTGAGTTTCTGCACATCCCGCACTGGACGCCGGTAACATGGTTCTGGAGTTGGGCCGGAGGAGAGAGGAGACCCCCTGAGAATGAGACCATCTACATTAATGCACTAAGTGTTCCTGAACATTATGGGATGGATTTTAACTGGATAGGTATTAAGGAACAATGGAAGGGTGTTGGAACATCTACGGGCTCAGCTGGATCTGGGTTCATGGAGGTACTGATTTTTTGGTTTTGTTCTGCCGACCTGCTTCATGCTTCACTGGAAACCCAAAGTCGACTTGAAAGAGCGCCACTAATCAGGACCAGAACCCTTCTGGCTGGGAAAGTCTCCATCACCATATAATGAAAATCCTCAGGATATTAGGTGAAATGAACAATATATTCCAGTTCACAGATTTCTACGTTGGATTATGGGTTGGGACCCAAAATGGGTCGCAGGCCCTCCTCCAGCCAGTTTCCACATGACAAGAACGCTTGTGTGATTTAATGATCCTGGATCTCAGGAAGAAAAAAAAAGTCATTTTGGTCTCTGGCTGAAAACTTTCAGAACCTTCCCCCTCTGAATCCTGTCTGTATTATGTCGGGAGAGGAGAGTGGTGGGCTTTGAGCTTAACCTGTAACCACAGCGGGACTTCAAACGGATCACGGCTCACTAATAGGTTAAAGCCTGATGTAATCTTAATCAGAACCAGAGCAGACTAAAGGAGTGAAGAGAAACAGATGGATGGAGGCAGATTAAGTGTGACTGACCACAAACAGAGAGAAAGAGGGTGACAGAGGCAGGACTGAGGGGGGGGGGGCAGAAAGAACAGACATGAAGGAGATGAAGGAGGAGAAGCAGAGAAAGACGAGAGGATGAAGATGAAGAAATAATGAAAAAGTAGGAGAGTGTGAGGTTTGTCGGCAGAGAGAGGAAGAGGAACGGAAAAAGAGCCGGAGACAAACGCGTGACGGCGTGTCCGACCCCGACGGCGGGGACGGATCCATCAGCTGACCGCAGCCTCCAGGCCAGATGAAGTGCGACCGTCTGGTGGTCGGACTGGACCTGAAGATTTTCCGCTGTTGCAAAACACTTCCTGCCTGCTGTTTTCATGTAATGTGAGCGCTCACAGCTCGCTCCCTGCCATACTCTAAGTTGTACAATATGTTATTTCTATGTTCCTTCTTATGCCCACAGATCAAGTCTTGGCTCTGCGGGCCTCCAGCCTTGGACCCGCTCCACGTAAGCAAACAACCACGGGACGGTCCAACATGTGTTAGTCTTCAGTTTGAGTGCTGCTCTCCGTGGGGGAAGTCTGGGCGAGGAAGATGAAGATCAGAGCTGCAATCGCGTCTGACAAGGTGATGTGCGGTTCCTTCTCTCTCCTCGGAGATCCGCCGGATGAGTCCGCGAGGCAGAACCGGAGTGGAATTAAAAAAGGAGTTCCTCTCTCATTAAAATGAACCCACACAATATTTAGACTCGCTCCTTTCATGGAAAAGCCAAACCAAACACTTGATTCATTTTTAAAACTCCTTAATCTTTAAAAAATATTGGCGCTCTGTGAAATCTTCAGCCTGGTTTTGCTCATTCCTGGTCCATTCACAAACTGTGTTGCCGGGTCGGGTTTCTGCTGCCTGTGTGCCAGAGACCTGTCTGTGGCTGCTGTGGTATTCCACGCAGAATGACTCATGTCTGCTGGTTATTATGGGCCGCGTTTGGCTCCCCCCGGATCTCACCCCGTCTAGTGGCAGCAGACAAAATTACATCTTCTCTTGAGCCCGGTCCAACCCGGCTGACTGAGCGTCTCACTTCACCAGCCCAGATGACTTAAGGACACATTTTTGGACCTTTCTGTAAGAATCCAGTTTTGTCCAAACGTCTGTTTTACTCGGGAGGAAAAATCCGTTTATCTGAACCCCGGAAACAGAATTCAAGTAAATGCTGCAAACCGAAACCCACTGAGGCGTCTGGCGGTCCAACAGCGGCGGGCGTGGTTCAGTGACGCTGACGGTACTGAAGGCGTGTTTTTCTCTGGATTCATTACTGACCTTTGACCTCTGGATTCACTACTATTACGTTTCCCTGGTTCCTGTTGGCCGGTGGAACAAAGGAGGCAGGAACAGAACCAGTTGTTCTGAAGCTGATGTTGGAAGTGAGGATCTGAGAGATTCTGACAGTTTGTAAAGTCTGATGATTAACTACTGGGTCGACCGGGTCAGAGCATCACCAGAACTCCGGTCTTGTTGGGTTTGTCTGGTCAGTAGTGGTTAGTAGCTTTAAGTGCTGTAAGGAAGGACCAAGGCTCGCTGGTGCCGGTGGGCTGAAAATATATGAAGTCCATGAGAGGTTCCGGTCCATTTCCGTTCACAGCTGAGCTATTTAGCAGCAAACAGGGGATTTACACTATATGAAGCAGGTGGTTTTAATGTTATGGCTGATTAAGTCTTTTACGTCGGTTGACTTTGATGTTTTGACCGTCGACAGATTAAATCATAAATATGAACCAGGAATAAAACAAACAAACTTTGTTCATGTGGAATTTGTGTTTGTCAATATTTAGAGAGTGAATCAATGAACATGTGAGTTTGTGGCGCTCAAAACGACCATTGTTTATTTGTTTACGTCCTCAGAGAGATTCCCCGCCGCCTTTATTCAAGACGATCGTGTTTGTGTGAAGATCACAAATGTCATGTAAGGCGGAGCTTAGCGGAGGAAGACTCCGGCAGCCAGAGAGAAACGGAGGTTCAAATATAGAATAAACGTTTTTTAATGGTCACCTGAACAAACATGAACGAATGAAAGGTGTGAACAGAATCCGTCCGTCTGTAGTGTTTGGAAGAGGAAGATGATGAAGATGAAAAGGCGGAATATGCCGATGAGGAAGAGGAAGATGTTGAGGATGATGATGGTGGTGATGAAGATGAAGATGAAGAAGAGGATCAGGAAGAGGATGAGGATCAGGAAGAGGATCAGGAAGAGGATCAGGAAGAGGAAGAGGATCAGGAAGAAGATCAGGAAGAGGAAGAGGAAGAGGATGAGGACGAGGAAGAGGAAGAGGAGCGATCACCTTGTTCACTTTTATCCAGATTTTCCCAGCTGGGAATCCTGATGTGTTCGGTGGCAGAAACTTTCCCCCTTGTTTTCAGATGTGAGCAGGTCCGTTTCCTGCCGGGCCTGAGAGAGAACATGTGTGTCTTCTGTATGAACTACAGAGTGAGGCTCAGCGTGGGAGTGGGTCCGTGATTGTTTCACCATGTGCTGAGTCTGAACCGGACCGACTGATCCGATGTGAAGGAACGTGTCAGCTTCAGGCTACTGTTGGAAAACCCTCTGTCTGTCACCTCCTCCTCCTCCGCCTCCTCCTCCTCCTCCTCCTCCTCCTCCTCCTCCTCTTCCTCCTCCTCCCCTTCTCCGGACCACTGACATCTCAGGACGACCCGGTTGGGATCATGGGTTCGATGTCCTCTGAGGTTTGACCTTCATTCATTCGGACTCTTACAGAAACAAAGACGGTCTTCTCCTGACATTTATGTTGCAAATATCCCAAAAGATGATCCCCCAACCCCCTGCATCAAACTCCTCCATTTAAATGTGAATATGTCCAACAAACAGTGTTTTCATAAAACAGCGCCCCCTACTGAGTCAAATATAATATGTACTGCACAGATCTCCTCCAGTCCATAATGACATGGAAACCTGGACACAAAGTTCCCTCTAGTAGTGGAAATATACATACGACCTCCCCCCGAATCAATCCAGTTCTTCCTCTCACTGAGGTCTACGCGAGACTAAAGTTTGGAAACGATCCATTCATCGTTCTTTGAGATTTCGGAGCGTCACAGGAAAGAAGACTAAAACTAAAAAGAATAAAAGGAATCCTCAGAATGTTCATGGTGATACTTTAACCGACGCAGATGAAGGATGATGACGGGATGAAGAGGAGGTGTCCAGTATCGTGTCGTTCAGCGGGTCAAAAGTAAAACAGACGTCGATTATTTCACATGTAGAAGGAAGAGAGAAAACAGAATCATCCTGTGGAAGTTTGGGAGTCACTGCTGCTGCAGACCGTCGCTGTCATAAATATATATATTTGTATATATATATTTATATATGCATATGTATATGTATAAATATATATGTATATATACACATATATACATCTATATACGTGTATATACAAGTATATATGTGTATATATAAGTGTATACAGGTGCAGCCGGTAAGGCGGCCCACCTTTGCGAGTCTTCCAGTCGTTTGTTCCATTCTTTCTATTGGAGGTTCTGGAGGTTCTATTGGAGGTTCTGGAGGTTCTGGAGGTTCTATTGGAGGTTCTGGAGATGGGATCCGAACTTGCTTTGACTTTTTAAAACATAATTGTTTGTGCCAATGTAAGATTTCAGTTCGGTAAACCCAAAGTATCTAAAGATACTCTCTTAACTTTGTTTGGGTTCAAAGGGGGAGCATCAGATTTGGAAAGTGTCCAGATCCACCCTGGCAGCTCTTTGGTTCCGCCCCTGGTTTGAGTAGTCCACATGGAACAGGCTCAGTCCAGGCCTTTCCTGCAATCCCAACCCAATCCTGACCTTAACCCAAACCTATAATCAGTCCTTCTGAAAAGAAAACGGTCCACACAAGTCATTTTATGGTAATTGTAAGCAAGCAGAGTTTAGATGGTCACACACACACACAGACACACACACACACACACACACACACACACACACACACACACACACACACACACACACACACACACACACACACACACACACACACACACACACACACACACATGCATACACACACGCACACACATATACACGCATAAACACACACAAACGCACGCACACACACACACATACACATGCATACAAATACACACACATGCACACACACACACACACATGCATACACACACACACAAACACATACACATACACATGCATACAAATACACACACACACACACATATACACACACACACATGCACACACACACGCACACACACACACACACACAGAAATGCACACACACACAAACAAAGACTCTGTGAGTGTGTGTGCGTGTGTGTGTGTGTGTGTGTGTGTGTGTGTGTGTGTGTGTGCGTGCGTGCGTGCGTGCGTGTGTGTGTGTGTGTGTGCGTGTGTGTGATAATGAGACAATCCTTGGAGGACTTCATCTGGACTGCGTTAGTTCATCTCCCTGGAAACCGTCCAGCGCTCTGAATCAGTGTTTGCTCCCGTCAGCTGCAGCACGATGTCATCGTCCCAAATAAGTCCAACAATCAGGAGGAAGAGGGAGGAGGAAGAGGGAGGAGGAAGAGGTTTGACGACGTAAGAACCAGCACAGCGGCGGTTTCCTGCTGTATGATCATTCTTGCGGCCCGGAGGTCCGTCTCACGTTTGAGTTTCTGCACCTGCCTCCTTTTCCCTCACGTGGACCAACAGCTTAAAGAACAGGAACCGCACAGAACTTCGATCCGATCCAGTCGCCTCGTCGGCCGACACCCTCCGGAGCAGGAAGGTTCTAATGGTTTAATGGACGTGAGAAAATGGACCTGGTTGAGGTCTTTCCCAGCGTCCTGCAGGTGTTCTAATGAGTCGGACCGAGCTACTGGCTGAACGGCGCTCCCTCGGTGTCGCCTCCTGCTGTGGCCCGTTACTGACGCCACATCTGGTCGGGCCCGTTCTACAGTACCTTTACAGTAGAACCACATGCCTCTGGAAAACGAAAATTACACACATTAGTAAAGATATTCAAGTTGACCTTGATTCAGTAGATGGACCGGTTCTGACACATTTGTCCTGCTGTCTGATCAGAACCTACTGAGTTGTAGCTTTGAAGGTCCGAGTAATGTGGACCTTCTGCCGCTTCTCTGGCAGTGAGGCTGTGAAACCATGTGACCGTGTCGCTCTCGCCTTAGAAGAACCACATATTGGACCGGGTCTGGTCTGTTTCCCGAGCAATAGCTTTATTAAAGACTGTGTGTGTGTGTGTGCGTGTGTGTGTGTGTGTGTGTGTGTGTGTATGTGTCAGTGTGTGTGTGTGCATGTGTACGTTCATGTGTGTGTGCGTGTGCGCGCGTGTGTGTGAGTGTGTGTGTGGTTTACTAGCCAACTGCGGTGGTTCTTTGGGGACGGCCCACTCCAGCTGCTACTTTACAAGACTGTAACATCAAACACACACACACACATATACACACACACTCATACACCCAAACACACACACGCACCTATACACACACACTCATACACCCAAACACACACACGCACATTAACACACACACTCATACACCCAAACACACACACGCACATTAACACACACACTCATACACCCAAACACACACACGCACATTAACACACACACTCATACACCCAAACACACACACGCACACACACACATATATACATACACACACACAAATACACACACGTTCCCTCAGCGTTAGGACACGCCTCCATTCACAGACCCAGAGATGTTGGAGAACTTCTGATCTCCAGTCAAAGGTTCTGGACGGAGATTCTTTCTGGACAATTCACCACATCATCAGCGGCTGGAACCTATCCCAGCTGACATTGGGCGGGTGGCGGCGCGAACCTCAGAGACAAACATTCCTATTCACACTATTTATGTTCACCAGTTCACCTACAGGGAATGTTTTGGACTTTGGGAGAAGCCCGGAGTTCAAGTAGGGAACCCACAACTCCACACAGAAAAGCCCCAAGTGGATTAGAACCCAGAACCTTTTACCGGTGATGCCCTTATACTGTATACGTGGTGAAAACCTCTTCTTCTTCTCTGGATTGTTCCCTTCAGGGTCTCCACAGCAGATCATCTGTCTCCATCTCCTCCTGTCCTCTTCATCTTCCTCTGTCACAACAACCAACTGCATGTCCTCTCTCACCACATCCACAAACCTCCTCTCTGCTCCTCCCCTTCTTCTCCTGCCTGCAGCTCCATCTCCAGCATCCTTCTACCAGTAGATCCACTATCCCTCCTCTTCACGGGTCAGAACCATCTCAGTCTGTCCTCTCTGACTTTGTCTCCAGGACGTCTAACCTGGACTGTCCCTCTGATGTCTCCTTTCTAATCCTGTCCTTCCTC
>VRLP01007744.1:0-20134 GCA_009660295.1 Lophius piscatorius | reverse complement strand
GGCTTTTATATAGTTATTATTTTATTTTTTATTTATGCTTTTATCTGCTTTTACTTTGTAGCACTTTGAGATTTGATCCAAATGTAAAGTGCATTATAAATTAAATGTATTATTATTATTATTATTAAAAAACTGATTCATGGTTTGCTGTTTTTTTTGAATATTTTGATTGTATTTTGACCTTGATCATGTCGTCCACTACAGGAAGAATATGTGACAAGCAGGCATGTCTGTGTTGTGAAGACGCCGACCCACTTTTCAGGGTATATTATATATATTTCAGACAACATTGATTTTCTTTTCTTGTAAATTGAAATATAAAACTTACCACTCAAAGTCTTAGAATATAAGCCCACTAATCCACTTCTGTGTTTTCTATGCCTAAAATGACTCTAATATTCCCTTGAACCTTACATCGCCAATATTTTACTGGGTTGGCTGTTTAAGGCCAACAAGCCTCTTTAGCTCAATTTGCCACCATATTGTTATTGTGAAGAAAAAAAAAACTTTCTGTTTTACCAAACACCCCCCTTTTATGTAAATGCCAACCAATCCCTGATTATTTCACATCTCTTTCAGAGTCATAGTAACATCAAACTCTGAATTAATCTGGGTTTTTCTACCCTCGACTTTCCTTGATAATAGAGAGTTAAATTGGAGTCGACTCACCTCGTACAACCCTCTGGTTTTCAGTTTAATTAGCCTCCTGTAGTGGAATAGTGTGCGCGTATGTCTGACCTGTGTTTTTCCACCAGTGCTTTCCTGCACGAGGCTCCTTGACATTGAGCAGGTGATGGCAAAGGTTTGGAAGAAAGAGCTGATGAAGTTGCACAGGCCAAGGGCGATGAGCTCCTGAAACACAAATGTTTGTTCTCAGATGTTGACGGTTATCTTTCACAAACTCCAAAAAGGGCAGCTATGACATCAAGCGCAGACGGGTCAAACACACACTTATCTGACGTAACACTAGCTTCTAAGTTCCTGACCGATAGGCCTGATTTTATATCGCTCAGCGTATTCTGTGGACTAAAGTATAGACATATAGGGGTATTTACTTAACACATCCCACCACTGTTTGATATCCATTTCAAAGGCAGGATGAAGGAAAACCAAACACAAGCAAAGTTCTTAATTTGCTCCCTCTCTCAAAAAACTCTGGATATTTACTGTATGTGCACTGCAGTAACCCGGTTACTGTGAATCCATTCGTAACTGCAGCAGAACATCAAGTCGGAACAGCTCCATCTCACAGAGACAGATATCCCGCGGACCTTCACCACTAACCTTTACCTCTTCCCACCCCCACTTCCAGTCACCTTCAACTCAACCACTCACTTACAGTAAGTGATAGTGAGTCATCTCCATCGTCATTCACATTTTATGACGCTATAAAGGATGTTCAATTACAAAAAAAACCTGGACCAGGACAGAAGGTATGTTTTGCCACGACAACACGCCTCAGGTGAACATTTTTATATATTTAGCTCAGTGCCGTTAACAGTTATCCAAAATGATACAAATGAATGCAGAAAGTCTGTCATTTTAGATACATTTAACTTTAAACAGGATGCACTAAGAAGAGGTTCAAAGAAAGAACATAAATATGCCATCAGAATTAATAATGTAGAATTATTAATGTAGACAATCTTATGGCACGCCACTTCGAAGTTTGTCATGACTTCAAAGACAGCCCGTTGTGAGCGGAGGACATCGGGTTTACGAAGCGGGGCAACAATCAGAGGGGTTGACTGCTTCAACACATTACTTCAGGGGAGACACACTGAATTTTTCGTTATATTGAGTATTTTTAAGGGATAAGTGTACAATTATTACATTGAGTATGATGTTCCATATTTCATGTTGTTAAGTGATATGTGGTTCAAGCATTATTTTTCTAAATGATGGAATAACAACAGTCCCCTTTGATTAACACCTCCTTCTAGTCATGCCCTGAGGAACCGATTTTCAAGAGAACTTTGTGGAGCGGTGAGTCATTATCTTTTAAAACAAGACAGAGTTGTGTATGATTTGTCAGTCTTGGTGGAGGTATGGTCTCTACTAAGTGCCATTTTAGTGTTGATTATTTTGAGTGACAGACGACTAACAGCAGACATTAGGAGTGTATATTTAAGAGCATGTTTTGTTGTTTGTGTGGTTAGCTTTCCTGACTTCATTGTGCCATGATCTATATCTCATCAGCAGTTGGTCACATGTTCAGACTTACCTGGTTGCCATCCACGGTATAGCCGTGCTTGAGGGCAAAGATTTTGGCGAGTGAGATGCCCATTGAGAATCCGACAATTGCTATGGTGAAGGAGTCCGTGACCAAACTGGGTAACAGGGAGAAGTTTGGGGCGGTAGGAGGGAGAAGCCTGAAAATACATTAGGTAAGACCTATAATACAACCAGTAAAAATAAAAATAAAACTTAAAATGTAATATAATTCAGTAACAGAACTTTTCCAGTACATTTAGCTTAAGATCCCTTAGCTGTGTACTCCAATGACTGAAGCGAGACCAAAATGAATCTTCCTGACAAAATGAGAAAGCGCCTTACCCTGTTGGAATCTTCCCAACAACGTCCACCTCATAGTTGCTTGATAAGGACATGCCATACGAGACGCCAGTAGACACGATGACCACAATAATCTCGCCAGGAATGGGAATGGGCAGTTTTTTCTTGAAGCGTTCATTGATGTCCTTGATCCCGTACAAGAAGACGAGACATAACAGGCCCAGTATGAGGGTGCTGACATTGGTGCTGGTAATGTCACCGAGTACTGCCTTGACGCTCTGGAGCAAGAGGAGTAGAACAGCGAGACCATTTATGATGCATTAACGTAGGGGTTTAAGTGGCATTTGGTGATAAAATTAATTTTAATGTTCTGATTCTGATTCCGAACCTTAAGAATACAACAAGCGAAAAAAAAACAACATAGAATATATATTTTTTTTTAAAGACCAACCTCCGCCAACTAAACTGAGCTTCCACTGAAAAAGGTTAATACTCTGAGGTGTGGAAGTTTTATGGATTCAAAGAAGACGATGAAAATCAACGATATTTCATGAGGAAATATGCTCTCGCACATCACCTCTTCTACCCCTGCTGTAATTCCTTAACTCCTCTGGTCTTTCCCTCATATTGTCGTATGCACTGCTGAGGGAGCAGAGGTATAGAAAACGTAACCAGGATGTTTGATGTGTGGTGGGATGTTCCATAGAGGCAAATAAATCTTGGGGAACATTTTTGAGTCATCTCTTTTTTTCATATCATCCACATTTGTTACACTTCTGGATCATTGACATTAAAACTCACATAAATTACGGATAAGGGCCCACTGAAGCGCTGCGTTTTCACCCCCAGCAGGTATTTTAGCTGAGAGACAACAACGTGGACGGCTGCTGCTGTAGTGAAGCCTCGCACCAATGGCTCAGTGAGGTATATCGCCACAAAGCCAAACCTGAGTAGACCAAAGACAACCTGAAAGCAAATACAGAAAAAGAAGTCAGCATGAGAAAAACTAGGATGTAATGGGATAAGAACTGGCTCCATGGCTTTGTTTCAAACACAAACATTTACCCAGGGTGTGGCTCTATCAACAGTAGAGAGTGTGTGAGTATATTCGATAAAACTTTACTGTGATGTTTCAACCAAATAACAGACACTCTGAGAGGCTTGAAGGCAGACAGAACTTCAGCAGCTTTCAGTTTCAGGTGTGGTGTTTAGTTGTTAAAGCTGACCTGAATGATTCCCACCAGGGTCGTAAGCACAACAGCCACCTGCACACGGCTGGTATCTCGGGCCACCACATCCAGGACGGCGGACATGTTTGAGCCATTGGCAGGTAGGATGTAAAACTTGGAGTCTGGGACCTCCCTCACTACGACACCCCCGATCATCAGACTTATCACCGCAAACGTACCTGCAGATCACAAAAACAGCAGTCAGCATGTATTTAGTCTGAATCGCAGGAGTTAACCTTTCCAGATTTGGTGACTCACCTTTGAAATGATTTGACTAACAGACATTTTGTTTTTAAGGTTAGGCTGGAAAGGCAAACATTGACTTATTTGTAATTATTATTAAGATAATAATTTAAAATTAAAGCAAAGAAAACATAATCTGCAACTAATATTAAATATATTTGCACATGCCCGTTAGGCCCAACCACAAACTGTGCTTCTGCCCAGCGTCACTCCGGAACCATGCACCTCAACTGCGTGTGACTGCAGTATCCCTTTCGGTGAAAAGGCCACCGAGCTCAGAACTTGGACAGTAGCCCAGAAATTCCCTCTCCCCAAATTAATCCCTCTCTGGGGATCATTATTTCCACAGCAACCGGTTTGCAGGCTTGACGGGCTCTCTTGATGTAAAAGCTTTTGTTTAAAAGGTTGAGCAGGTTCAGTTTATCACATCACTTGTTAAATGTTGGATCTGACATTTAAGAGGACTCAGAGTTCTTTCCAACAAAGACAGTAGTCAGATGAAATTAACTTGCCAGCTGACTTCCTGATCTGGAGCTGTGGGTAACTTGTGAATCTTCAGATAGCTAAATGAACTTCCTTCCTGTGTCTGCGTGTGTCTGCGTGTGTGTGCGTGCGTGTGCGTGCGTGTGTGTGCGTGCGTGTGCCTGCGTGTGCGTGCGTGTGCGTGCGTGTCAGACTGGGTTGGTAGTTTGAGCTGCTTTGCGCACGGACTGTGAAAAGCAACCTAGTTGTGTACAGGCCAGCTGCCTGACTTTAAACACCACCTTCTACTTAGACAAGGATGGACATTAACATTGCTCAACATTAATATTAACACAACTTTAAGTTTCCTCTCAATTGTGCCAGACACTTGAGGTATGAAGAAAAAAGGAAATAATACTAACAGCTTGTTCCAATGTTTTTACTTTACATACAGTCATGTGAGATAAAGCACATCAGGAGACAATGAACCACCTCTTAATCAGACATTTCAATCCATAATAAAGGAAGTAACTAAATAAATAGACAGCCATCATCTACTCACCCTCATGCCAAAGAAGAGTCACAAGTGCCTTACCGCACATAATATTCAACAAACTATGGAAACTTTGGTCTTTAAAATAATTGGATTACCCTTCACATAATGCATATTTGATTCAAAACAATCCCCCATCTCTCTCAGTTGTTGATCAAGAATGTTACTCAAAGAAGGTGGCAGAGAATCTCAGTGCCCAGACAAAGAAAAAGAGCGACAGAAGCTTTTAGTGGAGCCTTGTAACAAAGCAGCAGTG
Organism: Lophius piscatorius; assembly: GCA_009660295.1. Lineage (NCBI taxonomy): Eukaryota > Metazoa > Chordata > Actinopteri > Lophiiformes > Lophiidae > Lophius > Lophius piscatorius. The sequence continues at coordinate 14,877 of VRLP01007744.1, read as the reverse complement.
TTTTTTCTAAACGGGGTTTGTGCCCTCTTACTTCCAGTGTGCACCTTATTAACACAATTTAGATTCAATAATAAATGCATGTTCTCTGCTAATGAAAAACAGTATAATTGTTTTAAAACTTGTAACAAATAGACCATCAGACTTCTCAAACGTTACCGCTTTCACATAGCTCCCAAAAAGCGGACAGAGATGGTACTGAAAGTGAAAACCATCCAAGGATCGATCAAGCATGATTAAAAGAAGACGCAATAATATCTACAATTCAGATCGCCTCAGAATGCTTAAATTTCACCTCAAATTTTCATCCCACCCTCATTCCTGAACCTTAAAGAGGGTTGCAGCATTGTCATCAACAGTTTGTTTATGAACTTCTTGTAAAATAACAAAAATATCATAAACCTTATACTTATTTAAGCTTCAATCTTCCCAGTAGCATTTAAGCTTGAGCATATATACACTTATTTGAGCTTGTGCACCCACATCAAGCAGAATGCAAGATAAGGCTTTAAGCTTAAAGCATTTACTGAATACTATCAGTATATATCAATTTGGGATCTTGAGGATTCTGGACAAGCTGAATGTGGACCAAAAACGTCGTCCATTTTTCCATGATTAAGGGGGTGGGTGGATGAATATATTTAATATACCTGGCTTTTCGTTTATCCCCCTTTATTTTGACTTTTTATCAAAAAAAACAAACAGCTAGACCACAGGGTTCAATGGAATACCTGTACGCTTGGATTTGCATTGGATCATGGCATAGCGTGTCTAATCATACATACTGTCAGTCTCTTATCAGCATTGAACAGGGAATAAGGGCAGAGAAACACCAAAACCAAACACATCTGTCCTGTCCAACGTCATCATTTCTGAATCATGGACAGATTTCCCCTTTGCCCCACATACTGTATATTCAGGCTTGCTGATGCACAGTGTGATAAATGCATGTGTGAATGTCTCAGAGTGGGAAGGCCAACTTGCCTCACACTTGAACATAAGCCAAGTTATGCCCTCTCCTCTCTTCCAGAAGACAAGGGATCATCATTTCTGCAGCAATCAGTTATCTTGATTAGCAGCCGACAACACGAAGCCACCGCCTGCTGTCGTCACTTCAAATCAGAGCTTTTGTTTCAACAAGTTCAGCAGCTATAGTTTATTGTGCTATTTTGTGTGATGGACTCGTAGAGTTGACATCCGAGTAGACTGGGCTCCGGTAAAAAGTAGTCAGGTGGGGCTAGAGGTCAAGGGAGGGGCAAGAGAGATTTCACAACCCCACTGCTCCGCTGAGGACACAGTTACCTCATCTGAGTGAAAACCTTTCTCAAACACAATTTAAATCAGAGGTGTGGGACCTTTATCTAATGAAAGAACACTCATTACTTTCGAGCCTGATTTCACAAGATCCCGATTAACCCCCTCAGCATCAGATAAATCTCCTCACTATTGCTACTGAGTTTTTGAATCTGATTTCTGTGGCGATGATGTAGACCTGGCAACCAGCAGGCATGTATTCTTCAGCAGTCAGACCGGTTTGCCAAGCTGAAGGTATTAACAGAGTAAACTGCAGCAAATACTTATATTTGTACACAGTGATTGTGTACATGGCAGAGGGTGGACAGAAGCTGTCCCATTATCTGGATCAGTGGTCAGAAAGTAATTTTAAATGATAACAAGAGCAGTAATGGACCATACTGTGTGTATGGGATAGGCTGAGAGTTTTATGTGACCATGATCTTTGTGCTGATGATATGGGAGAGTATGAAAAAAGTCACAAATCATTTGTTAACAGCATCTCAATCTTCAATTTGGAACAAGGTCTCAAGTAATATCAAAATGCACCTCTCCAGTAAAAGATGAGTTTTTTTAATATATATTTAATCATTTTTTGCAACAGACAGAGCCCAAACCTGGATCGAAGACTTCACTAATTCATTATTTTATGGGATTACAGATGAGGTACAAGTCATAATTGTAGTTGAGCAGTATATGTGTCCTGTGTGTCATTATTATGATAAAATAAAAAGCATTCTGCAGATTTAGCGAACATACAACAGAAGAGTCAAATATCCAAGTTCCCTCCTGAGATACTGTATTTTTTATTTTGTAAAAAAATAACTTAAAGTTTTAATAGCTGTTGGTGTAGAATAATTATGTTATCCCACTTAATGGCATAACTGTCAAACAGTTAAACTTGAAATGCTAAAATTTCACCAAAAGGCAGTATGTGGGGAATATATAGATTGGTGGTGTATTACTTGTTTTTACCTTTGCTCTTGTTTTGTATTGTTACCCTTCTTTTATTGATATAGGTCCCTTTTATTGATATAGGTCCCTTTTTGAGGGACCTATATCAGTACCACTGCAAGTACCACTGCAAAACTCTCTAGCGCAGTGTAACCATAATTGAAGCAAACAGGACAAACGCTGCAAATGTGATGAATTAGAACAAACTGAGGTGAAAAAGTAAAAAAAAAAAAAAAAAAGAGCACCGACCACAATATGCAGGAGGACATTTATGACCCAGAGCCTCAACAAGTAGCTTGAAGTTGTCTCCTCACCTACGGATATGTGTCTGGACGTGCCAAAGAAGGTGTAGAGCAGGACCGGGTAGAATGAGGAGTACAGACCATAAACTGGGGGCACAGCAGCCAGCATAGCATAGGCCAGACCTGTGGAGCAGAGGATAGGGATAGATGTGAATAAACTGAGCAGTCTCAAACATCAAAGGGTTTTGCAACCGACTCAGAGGTGTTTAAACACACACAGTGTGAAGCAGAAAGCAGAGCCTCAGGAGCTGGCCTTTCACTCAGTTAACCCGTAGTTCATTCCAGATAGATCAAGTCAAATCTGTTTAGGGCCTAAAACAGGGCTGTTATAGGCTTTCTAGCACAGATGTCATCGTAGGTATAACCTCTTTTGATGTTTATATAACTTTAAATCCAAAAAAGTTTGGATTTAAAGGAAATTGTTTATTAAAAACGCAACTTTATGATTTGCAAATAATTTCCAAACCATAATGCAATTGTGTACAGTAAAAATATATTAAATGTTAAAACTTGTTAACTTGGATGTTTTTTAAGGAATATATATATATATATATATATATATATATATATGTGTGTATGTATCCAGATTTTCGCAGTCCTCATCTTTACTGGGAATTATGGATTCGATATATTGCGGTTGTTAGTCGTGAAAAGTCTAAAATAATACTACACTGTGTGCACAATTATTAGGCAAGTGAGTATTTTGACCATATCATAATTTTTATGCATATTTTCCATCAGAAAGCTGAAAAAATTTGAATATTGGATGTAAGCGTATCAGGTGATGTGTATTTGTGTAATGAGGGGGGGGGGCTAAGGATCAACACCCTACATCAAGGTGTGCATAGTAATTAGGCAGCTTCTTTTCCTCAGGCAAAATTGGCTAAAAAAAGAAATTTAGCTGACTCTGAAAAGTCAACAATTGTTAAAAGTCTCTCAGAGGGATGAGGCACTCGAAGCGTATCTTATCTTATCTTAGCACTTGAAATTGCTAAGATATTGGGGCGTGATAACAGAGCCATAAAAGGTTTTGTTGCAAATAGTCAGCCGGGTCGAGAGAAACGTGTGGAGAAAAGACGACGCAAATGAACTGACAAAGATTTGAAAAGGATCAAACATGAAGTTATCAGGAACCCAATATCCTCCAGCACCACCATAATCCAGAAATGCAGCCTATCTGGAGTGCCCAGAAGTACAAGGTGTTCAGTGCTCAGAGACATGGCCAAAGTAAGGAAGGTTGAAACCCGACCAAGACACAACTTATGTGAACAAGACACATAAGTTGAAACGTCATTACTGGGCCAAGATATATCTGAAGACAGATTTTTCAAAGGTTTTATGGACTGATGAGATGAGTATGACTCTTGACGGACCAGATGGAGAAGATAAGATAAGATAAACCTTTATTAGTCCCACAACGGCGAAATTGCAGTGTTACATCAGCAAAGAGCAGATCAATATAACAGAATACAAGTAAGTTTGAAAAATGCTCAAGGAGAGGTGTAACAGGCGGCCACACACGAGGGGCGCCAGGTGTAAGTATGTGTAAAAATTAAGGATGTGATCATTTTGGATTTCCCGTAAAACACTGATGACGGCAGAGGAAGGTGGACAAAACTGTTTTGGTTGTTGGCTCTGTGTCAGGAGGAAGCCGTATGACTGTCGCAATGCAAGAACAGTCGTTTGAAGAACATGGAGCCAAGACACAAAAACATCTTCTTCATCATCACTTTGGAGTTTAGGCAGAATAAGAGTTGGCTCAAACCGTTACCAAAACTAATGAAATGTTTGATTGAAGTTTACTGATGAAAAGAATTTCTGGTCTGTTAGTCACAAAACAGGAACAAATCCAAATCATGATTTCGCAACCCTTCTCATTGTACTTTTTTTGAAACGAATGTAACAAAGGATTAGGAAAACATCTCATTCTGTTTATTAATGTTTAAAGAGCATCCAAACTCTTTTGGAATCCGGGATGTAATTGGGTCTGGTTCTACACAGGTCTTTAGCCAGCAGTGCAGTTGGCACATGGCAGCGCTAACCTTGAGGGAGCTGTACCACTCCTGTGCTGAGACCTGACACCACGTCTGAAAACAGGTACTGCTTCACTGGATAGGAGGGGAGCCATGTTAGAATAGGAAGGAAGCTCAACACTACCGACTTGGCCTTCTCTGATGAACACCTGTGAGGAGAAAAAAGTGGAATCATCATTAGCTTGTAATAAAAAGAACTAATTCAGACTTTTGTGTTGCTACAGAACAACTTTCATTGAATCCATGTTTCTCAGCCATAGTCTCCGACCCCCCAGAGATCCAAACTTAGTTTGACCATATACAGTGCACTCTATAATTAATAGTAAAGTGAGATGAGATTTCATATAAAAAACAACAAAAATAAATACCAAATAAAATAAAATGCCATTTCTATTTTGACATAAATTCAAATAAATACTCAAATAAAACAAAACCCTCCATCGAACGCTTTGGTAAACAAATATATCAAGATCTCAGGAATCAAAGTGGAATGAAAAACAATTTTACATTAAAACACTGCTGCTTAATGAGATAAAAGGCGTCTTGTGCTTACCCAACACCCACGCCACTCTGGGTGAGCACCCTGTTGCTTTTTGTTGTTGTGTCAGTGACCCAGTACCAGCCTATCACGCATCGTTGGCATGGAGATGACAAACACGTGCTGAGCAAACATGGGACGCCTTTCTCCTTTCCGAATGAAACCTTTCCGAATTGCAATGTCGCTCGCCTGTTTACATGACTTGTGATCTTTTCTGACCCGGTGTTTAAATGCATCGACTCGTCTAATCCGAAACGCTTTCACACACGCGCAGACGATCCACACTCCCGTTCATAAGGTGTCGAGAATGCTTCGGTGAGTTGGGTGCTGACCGCCAACAGGCGCCCAGAAGAAGACTATGTCAAAGAGGGCAGGGGCGGAAGTGACTTTTCGCCCATCTAACCATCCAAATATATTAAACTCTTTCAAAGTTGCATGAATAACTCACTCTCCGATGCAGACCGGTCTTGTTTTAAAGTCGCCGTATTTAAAATGGGTCGCAGAGCTGAACAAATTGAGCGGAAAAGTAAAAAGGTGGAGAGCTATGTATAGAAGATAATCTCTGAACAGTTGAAACGACTAGTTTCAATAGTTAGATCAATAATTAAGAAGCTTAAACTGACCGGAGATGTTAAAAACCAGCCTGGAAGAGGATGTATATGCAAACTCACCACATGCACAATGAGTAGGATGGTGGTTAGCCTCGTACCTATCGAAAAAATTTAAAAACTAAGTAGAAGCCCAATTATGGGCGTGTTGCGAGGAACAGATTATGATATTTAGCAACCAATTTTTCTTTCAATCGAAGAATCAACTAATTATGGCAGTTATCTTTCTAAAATCTAGATTTTTACAATTGCATACCATGTCATGAGTCACATATGAACAAACTGAGTCCCGTAGGAAACCTTTTTTCGACTCGAATGGATGATACTACTCTCATTCATCCATTTGCTTGACAGCACTTCAGCATAATCCATAGAGAGGTGAATACCTCGGTCTAAACTTACTGGAACTGCTGGGCAATCCTCTGTCTGAGGGTGGTGGAGTTTTCTTTGCGGTGGAGAAGCTGCTTCTGGACAAAGGCTTCATCGTAGACAGGACGTTCTATCCTGTACATGAGCTGAGACTCTGTGCCCGATGGAGCACCAGCTTCTTCTGGCTCCATGATGGCGTCAGAAGGCCTGGTCAGATTGTGGTGTGTGTCCCTCCGCAGATGGTCTTTATCTCTCCATCATCCTATTCCCCTCAGAATATAGGAATATCTTCACTACGTCAACGTTTCCAACTGCAAGCTGCCAGTGTGCACTTTCTCTTTCTGCAATGGAAGATAAGAAACATTTTTCCAAAGCCACTTTGTCTTTTAGGTCACTACAGTTAAACGGTACCAAATGATAACCAAACACGTCTTTGTGTTTGTTCACTCCTGTGCTGATAAGACATTTGGATATGCAATTAATAGCAAATGTTTGGTTTTTGGTTAGTTTTTGGTACTATGCTGAGACAAAGTTTGCCTTACGTCTTTTGTGACTTTAAGTTCCCTGTGTATGTCAGGGAATGGGTGGTGGAGAACATTTCTCCAAAAGGTCCTACCTTTATGTTTAATCATCTGTGGAACCCAAAACACATGGAAAACTAGAAAAAGGTCAGGCAGTACAAACCTCCGCCAAGGTCCAGCTATTCTCTTTCATTCAAACAAGTCTAATCCAAAGATCGAAATCACAATCCTGTAACCATGATTAAAGGTTACAGGATTTTGAACAGCAATACATTTAAGAAATTGTCCCAAATTACCGCTAATATTGGTACTTCTTTTAATTTTGCAATGACAACTGTAAACCCCCTGAAACTAAAGTTGTCCCCAACCAGCTAAAGCCATGTCATTATTTTTTAAGTATTAAGTTTGATGGAGCGCAATTGACCAAAAACATTTTTGACTGAATGTATTTTTATCGGGGAAGGGAGTTTCAAGCTTGTGCAGAGTCTAGGCATGTCACCATCTTCTAGTGCCTTCTAGTTTCTTCTTTGCCAACAGGATTGCCCAAGTACTACGGATTTCAAGGAAACTCGGTAGAAAGATAGCTTTTGCATTTGGGGAGAGAAGGCTAGCCCGTGTTGTCCAATCCCACAGAAGAGACACTGTGGAATAAATTGCTGGAAAAGTTCATGCTGGTTCTCATTGAAAAAAGTCTGAACACACTGGGACATCACAGCTTGCTGTGTATGGGACTTCGTAGCTGCAGACAGATCTGAGTGAATATGCTGACCCCTGTCCACTGAAGGAAGTGGCTACCGTGGGCACCACAGCACCAGAACTGGACCGGGGACCAAATGGAAGAAGGTGGTCTGGATTGACGGATCACATTTTCTTAGCCATCATCTGGACTGCACAAGGATGCACTATGAGAAGAAGTCAAGCTTGGGGAGGCAGTGTGATGTTTTGGTCACTGTTCTGCTGGGAAACATTGGGTCCTACCATTCATGTGGATGGTACTTTGACACGTACCTAAGCATTGCTGCAGACCAAGTACACCCCTTCATGGAAACGGTATTACCTAATGGCAGTGGCGTCTTTCAGCAGGATAATGCTCCCTGCCACACCGCAAAAAGGGTGTAGTAATAGTTTGAGGAACATAATAACAGTTCAAGATGTTGACTGGACACTTCAGGTGTTGTGAAGTCCCTTTTTCTATGGGTCAGAGATGTTTAAGCTGCAAATGGGGCACCATACACAGTATTAGACAAGTGGTTATAATGTTGTGACTGCTCTGACTGATGACGATGTACAGTTTGGGGGAAATGAAAGCTGTCAATTTATGAATCTGGATGAGGTTTGATTGAATCAAAGTTCCTGCTCCTACACCATAGAATGTCTTGGCTCAGTTACAATATGTTTTGGCAATACATATTATCTGTTACATGAGTCTGACAGAGACACATGTCCCTTTAGGCATGGATTCAGCTCTTTTCACAACTTTAAAAATCACATGATATGATTCATCTCGTCAGTAATAATGTTTTTGTGTGTCCAGTGACTCTTCTGTTTTAATCAATTAAATCTCATACACAAACAGCCTCTTCCCGTTTACTCTTCTCTACGGTTAGCTAGCTAACACGACAGTGCGAAAACACAAATATAAACAAGTATGATCAATAACTAACTATAATATTAACAAATACATAAAATAGGTGAGAGCAGTAATAATTTGGTTCGGAGTAGGAGCAAGTCCAACTGCTAACAACCCTCTGAGTTTTAGGATCTAACAGGTCAGAATTTAAGCTAACTCACATAAAGATGCAGACCGAGACAAATTTACCTCACTTTCTCTGTTTTCCTCCAGCTCCTCGGATGTTGTTCACTGAAGAAAGGATGAGTTTATACCTTTAAATTAGAGTTTAACAAGGAGAACGTCCTTCGAGGACAGTAGATACGGATGACAGACCGGAGATCGTCTCTGAGTACAGATGAGCACTGAGCAGCTATTTTCCTCTCCGTCTTCCGTTGTACAATGAAGCGTGTGATCCTTGCGCAAGCGCTCTCCTCCTGCCCTCGGGCTAATCTGTAGTCCTAAACCCTGTGTGTGTGAGAGAGAAAGAGAGAAAGAGGCAGAGAGAGGGAGATTATCCACTGTCAGTTTGATTTATTATTCATTAATTAGTTTGGTAGCTTAAAGTTAATAGTCATGCGTCAATTTACTTGTTAAACACCCTTAATAAAAGGTGCTGCATCACACAAAAAGAAATTAATAGAGAAAAAATAAAAAAATAAATAATAATAATGATACATTTAATTTATAATGCACTTTAAACTTGGATCCAATATCAAAGTGCTACAAGGTAAAAACAGATAAAAGTATCAATAAAAAATATTATAAAAATATGACCAAAAAGCAGCAATGTTAATCAAAAGTTATAGGTTCTGCTAAAAAGGAAAGTTTTACGTCCTTTTTTAAAAGTCTCAGCCGTCTCTGGAGCCCTCAGATGGTCAGGGAGGGCATTCCATAGACGAGGGCCAGCAGAACACCCATGGTTCTGAGCTTAGTCCGGGGAAGGAGGAGGCGGTATGAGTGGGTAGAACGGAGGGATCGTGTTGAGGTCAGTGGGGTGAGTAGTTATTCTAAAATAACTACTCACTATAACTATAAGGTATCTCTTCTCACTAACCAGTGCATCCATGGCAACGCAACCCCCTACTTAGGTAGGGGGTTGCGTACCTAAGTAGGGGGTTATAATCAATCCTAGTGGAGATGGGAAGCCAGTGAAGTAAATAAAGAACGGGGGTGATGTGTTCGTGTTTACGAACTCTCATCAGGATCCTTGCAGCACTGTTTTGAACATACTGAAGTCTTTGAATACTTTTACCAGGGATCTCAATGAGCGGTGCAAAATAAATATATTTAAAACAATAAACAGCTATGACAATTAAATAGAACACGAGGAAGCAGAATTTAGCATAATGATGACAAAGTGGACTGATACGTTATTTTAATTAATTGCGATTATAGTTATTATTAATTTCTTGCACATTTTTATAATGTATACATGACTGCCATTGTAAAGTGTGCGCGTCTGGGTATAAATATACTGGAATATTATTTTCTAAGATCATACAAGGGAGTCTCTTAACTCATAGGACTGAAGGATTTTAATTCCATAAAAGTAATTTTCAAACTATATTCATTGAAGGCAATTCTCCCACTGATTCCATTAAATTTGTTCTGGTGAGTCTAATCCTAAAGTTTTGGAGCTGCCACTGCGAGGGACAGTCCGAAGTCCCATCATCAACACACATGATATTCTGACTGAGGACCGCCCCACCAAGGATGCATTTTTAAGAAGAGGAATGAGAGCCAGACAGAAATGATTTGACCCATAAGACAACACGGTGACACAAGTGTCACATTCTGATAATTTTACAGCTTCATCCATGACTTTAGTGCTCAGTTTGATTTCTGCTACTAAAGATAGGGTTCAACCCACTTAACAAGTTTAATACTTTTAGCTTTTAAATATTGTTAGTCTATAATATGTATAGTTATAAAATTAAATCTTGTATTACATTTAATGGGTTATGACATCATGTTCTAAGGGAAGTAATGTAAAACAAGTTAGAGAAAAAAATGTGTTTATTTTTATTAATGTATTTTACAGAATTTCAAAACAGAGAAATCAGTGTTCCTAAGTCAAAGAATGAGTCAAGCTAATATATTTTCAAATGAGGAAGAATTTTACCATAAAATAAGTTTAACATATATGTAATATTGTAAGATGTAACATGTTAGATATGAGTAACACTACAGATTACTGATAAGAGGGAGCAAATAAAAAATAGAATTAAAGAAATGTGAACCGTATTGGTCATTTGAACTATTGAACATCCGCCATAGTTTTACTTTAGGATGAGTTCTTGTGCTATAAGTTGTCCCCTAATTAATTCAATGACTGAGAATGATTCTTTTTTAAACCTCAAAAGTACTAAAAGGCAGGTTTTGAAAATAGATATTTGTTTGGCTATGCCCAGAAACCCTCATCTCAGACGAATCCCACTCACAGAGGGAGTTTAAATCCAACTTGAAAGCATGGGAATGAAAGAAATACACATGATGACAGTTTCTAAATCAAAAGAAACCCACACAGTATGAGGAACCAAAAAGAGAGCAAAAACAATTCCAGCGCAAAGTGCTTAAACTCAGTTACATGCATTTATGTTGGCCTTATCATAACAACATGTGTGCTAAGGCTTCGGCCTAGTGGGCCTTCCTCAGAGCACAAAGGGAGACTGGAATTCAGACAGTTTATAGGGTAGTACCTTTTGAGATCATGAAAGAGTTCGATGAGGTTAGCTTTGAGGTTTGATTGGAATGTACCATGGCGTTGATCCTCTTGTGAGAGCATATTTGTGAAATATCCATGTGACTTGGAGTGGTCTGTAGTCTTTGATTTTGCCAGTTATAGTATGCTTGTGTCTCTTTTTAGTCATGGGTATCCCCATCATATTTCCGTTTTATTATATTATTATTATATTATATTTCCGATTCTTATATTCACTGAACCCACACATTAATTCATGGTTGTATTCATAAAGTTTCATCAAAAGGTATCAGAGACATAAATACATTTTCATTTAAGATTTATTGGCCTTAACACATCCACCCCAATATGTAAATACGGTTAATGATGACTAGTTTGGAAAAAAATTCAAATTAAATTGAGTCTGTTTTCATACGTCATCGACATAGTGGGGGTCTTGCAAAGAAAGAGATATATTTCTGTATCTGTAGTCATTGTCAGAGTGAAAGCTTGTTATATTCTGTGGATCTCTGGAGCAGGAGCTGGTTGATGACAGCAAAGCCGCTGGTGACGTATGTATGGTGGTGTTTGCGGTCACGGAGCTCCCTCTTGTGATGCTTGATTTTTGTTTTCTCCCCTCCATCGGTATGATGGACAAAGAAAATGCATGAACTTATTTACAGAATAATTGTTAAACATTTCACACGATATACGACTGACCCCTCAAAATATGTGACCTTTTCTTAAATCAAATTATAAATAAATATGATGATGTGCCGTAATTTCAGACTTCTTGGTTTTTACTAACTTTTATATGAAATTGTACATTTAATATCTACTGGGTTCAAATCAATCTGGGGATTTGAGGCCTTCTGTCTGGAGTTTGTATGTTCTCCCTGTGTCTGTGTGGGTTCCCTTCGGGTTCTCTTGCTTCCTCCTACAGACTAAAAACGGGCAATATAGGTGAATTGAATGTTATTAATTGTGTATGTTTCCATGTGTTGATATCATCAAATGTCAACATCTATAGGATCCAGCCCCTGTGACCCTGAGTAGGATAAGGCTACAGAAAATGGTTGAGTTGATGTAATTGATATTTGTAGTGAAGGTTGGATTTTTTAAGTTGTGGAATATAACTAACCAGGCTTCTTACATCGATAATCCATAACAATAAAACCACCTGCCCAATATTGTTTAGGGCCCTTGTTTTCTAAAAAAAAAAAAGGAAGAAAAAACAGCTCTGTGATCATAAATCCCATAAGGATAATAATAATAATAATAATAATAATAATAATAATAATAATAATAATAATAATAATAATAATAATAATGATAATAATGATAATAATAATAATGATAATAATATGTCTCAGTAACATTCGTATGAATGGTAGGTCTTTCACTCCACAATGTTATGAACCTATGATCATAACATTAGTTAGTAATGTCAGTGATGTGAAGTGTGCATGAGTGGAGAATGTGTGTATTAGGGTAGCTCAAAGTCAAACCAATAAATCTAAGGCACAAAAAGTGTTCCAAGTCACCCAATCAACCACTTGCAAAAAGATAAATGAATTACTACTTGGTGTTATGTGCCCTTGGTTACCCCCAAAAAGAATCCTGGGGACAGCCTTAGGCGCCCATGACCAGTTTGCAGACCACGAACACCCAACAAAACCTGCAGTTCTGGAGGTGTTCAGTTGCTGTCTAATACATCCCACCACAGGTACCATATATTCTTTCTTTACCTTTCAGTGTTAAAAAAGAAAAAAGTCAATAATAGTAGAGGAGGCTGGTTACTATAGGAAGAAGAAGATGGTCCTCCTCAGCTTTTGAGAGGCAAGACGAAGACCAAAATATAAAAGGCTCCGTACAAAACTACTAGGTAACAGGAAACATGAATTCACATGGTGAATTTGCTGAGGATAAAAAACTTAAAAATTGATTACATATGTTTATCAGGTTACAGTCGACAATGACTTTAACTTCTGTTGTAATAACATGTATTTGAGCATGAATATCATGAATAAATGCCTGGTTTGGATAAGGAAAGATTTAATTCCTGAGTTATTAAAAAAAAAATTGAATGCAATCCTTTCCTGTTTTTAAACTCAGCAGCCGCCACTGGATCAAAACGAAAGATGTACAAATGAAGGGAAATAATTGTGGAAACCCAGAGGATAGAAAAGTTTTTATAAGATTTGCATGAGAATGTTATAAGAGACAGACATCTGGGAATTATTAAAAATAAATCTAGATTGCATGTGATAATTCTAAAGGATTGTTTCTTGGGTCGAATACCACTTGACAAAAAAGCATTCTAAATAAAAAATGAGTGCCGTCAGAAAGACCATACCTTATTTATGGATGCATAGGACATTTAATATGAATTAATAAGTATATACAGATTGATTTATGCTCTAATGACAAACACTTCATTATTAATTCCACTAGGGGGCAGCACCAGCCAAAGATGTAACAAATACAGATGGATAAAATATTCAGATCCTTAAATCCCTAAAAATACTCTACTGCTCTCATTCAAATCCATTCTCAACTAAAAAAACATTCAAGTATCATCAGAAAATTGTACTTTAAGTATAAAGGAAAAGTACTAATTGTGAAGAAAATGGTTCTTCTCAGTCTATTACTGTAGGACGTTGTCCCTCTACATAATTTGTACTACTATATTTCTATAGCAGATGTTCCCAACACGTAAATACACTCTGAATCATTCAGTTTATCTTAGAGTTTCCAAATTTGTAAAATTGGAAATATATAGTTTTCACTGGACAGGAGGCGAATGAAAACTTTTATTCTTGAAAGTAGACATTGGCTACAGTGTAGTGGAATATGAAGTACAATTTCTCTGAGATGTAGTGGCATAGTAGTACATGTAAGTAAAAGAAAAGTATACAATGGATATAAGCAACTAAAGAATATGTCAAGTTTGCAATTAAGTACAGTACTTGAGTAAGAGTTGTTAGTTAATTTCTACCACTGCAAATACTGGAGGAGAGACTGTGAGTTCAATTACCCAACATGAAATCACTTTTTTAAAGGGAAGGGTAGAACATACACCAATCATCAATGACATTAAAACCAACACATAGACATATTCCGTAGACCTAACCCGGTCTTGAAAGGATCACAAGCCAGTATGCTTCCAGTGCCGTTACCAAACCCAGATTAATCCGATGCATCCGATAAAAAACCTATTATAAATAAATATGTGGAACATGATACTGATTTCCAGACGGAAACAGATGATCCACTATATCAACCCCTAAAGGGAACAGCCGAAATAAGAGAAAACCGATCTGGTGAGCCTTATATTGTACAAGTCTTTCTTTTGCCCCCAAACAGCTCTGTGATGTCAGTGTGTGTTCTGACACCCTTTGTATCAGAACCTGCATCCACTTTTTCAGAAATGTGTGCTAGAGTAGCTTATGTGGGATCAGATAACACGGGTTAGCCTTTAAGAGAGATAAGATAAGATTAGATAAGATCTTTATTCTTTGTCATTATACAGTGTACCACGAAATTAGGATACTCAGATGGAGGGTCAGTCAGTTGCTGCTTGCACAGAACAATGAGCCTCCAGGGAACCAATGACCCTTTTGCTGGTTCACCAGCTGTCCTTCCCTAGACCACTTTGGTAGGTAACATAGCATTTCTGGGGAAGCTGTGACTTTGGTATCTTATCCATTTCCCCTGATTTTAACACATCAGTTTAAGGATAAAATGTTTAGTTGCTGTATCTATCATATCATAAATGGAGTCATCGTCTTAGAACACACACGCATGTACGCACACCCACCCACACATACACACACACACACACACACACACCCACACACTCACACGCTCACACACACACACACACACACACACACACACACACACACACACACACACACACACACACACACACACACACACACACACACACACACACACACACACACAC
>VRLP01007743.1:0-20147 GCA_009660295.1 Lophius piscatorius | reverse complement strand
TGATGTGGGGTGCCAATTAAAATAGCTTCGGTTTTGGAGCTGTTCAACTGGAGAAAGTTGTTTTTCATCCACACCTTTATCTCCTCCAGACAAGCGCGGAGAGTTGACAGGGGCTACTTTATTCTTATTTGTCCTAGAAAGCGACTATGATAACGCTTATGTGTGGACAAGAAACCAAATCAAAAAACGGTTAACATCGGCAGCAACATCCTGCAACATCGGTCCAGGTTACAACAAGTTTCAGGGAACTTTTGAGCAATTTGTAGATGTTTTCTTGGCAATATCAGATCGATATTAGAGAGGGGATTGTGCAAAATTGTTTATGCTAAAAGAAATGACCCTTCCTGGTTTCGCTCCCTGCCCACAACATCGTCACGATATCGGGCTTTTAGGTATTTGGTCAAATATTATGTAATATTTGATTTTGTCCGTATTGCTAACGATAATTCGCTGAATCGTCCTTTTCGGTCTTGCCGAGTTGCCTCGGGGAAAAACGGTTGCTTGTTTTCTCGTGTTCACCGAAGAACTAACCGGTTACCTTGTGGAAAACGGCCTTAAATGAATGAATATGAATATCTGCCACGGTGGCTGTTCTCGGCTTCCATGAACATGTCGGCCGTAGTTTGAGAAGAGAAGATGATGTGGCAGCAGGAAAACTAGTCACCACTCTTTAATCAGTCTCAGATCAAATATAGTTTCATCTGTACACACAGTGACTACATCTGTACAGCATGTTGAAGCGATCAGGGCTTTTTTTTTTTTTGGCATTCATCACATATCCCGGAGAGCGTGCCGCCCACACAACAACCGGCTGTTCACACAGAAGGTGGTGGGGAACTTGTGAGGCGACCACGGTCAGTCGTCAGACATAAATTAATACAAGAGACAAAAGGCAAACAGAACAAACACAAGAGTAAGACGTTATCGTATCAGAGTGCAGCAGAGTTGGCAAAATGAACCTTCAAAGCAACGGGTTCGCCGTAAAGTGTTTTGAAGTCCCCCACATATTTAATCAGACATCTTTGAAATCACTTTACGGTCCATCGTAAATGCATTTAAGGTTTTTTTCTTAAAAGGTTTCTTTAAAAAAACAAAGAAAAACAAACAAAAAAAACACGTTCAGCAGTCAAAGGTGGGATTCACGGTGAAGATCTAAGAGGAAGCTATCGAGAACATCAACAGGTGATTAACTGCATGACGGACTTTGTAGCTACATTAGCATAGCAGCTAGGGACTGGTGGGGCCGCTAACGGACTGGCTGCAGGTCGTAACCATAGTAACATCATGGAGACGTTTGCCGCCGTGGGTGGGACACGTATCCTCTATTAGGAAATACTGCGTGCCATCTCTAATTCACAAATGGTCACTGAGCTAGACTGAGCGCTACGCTAAGCTGGCGTTCAAGACGGACACCGCTGTGTGAGGAAGAGTGCTTTGGAGGATACAGCTCTGCTCTGTGTGGGGTCTCCTGGGCGGCAACAAAGGAAAAAGTAAATATCTAGATCCAGACGATAGTCCGGTACGAGGGATTCAAGTGTTCACGGGCTCTTCAGACAGTTCACGACTTCCAGTTCGGCTCGACACGCGCTCCTTCCTCACCAGTTGAGGAGGTGGAGAGGGAGCAGATGCGTGTTCAAGGTGTGACAGGACCACTCCCACCAACTGGATCAGGACCTTCTGTTGTAGTAGATAAATAGCTGGATCCACTCGGGTGTTTACCTAACAACTGAAATCCAGAAGTAGAAATACCACAACATCATACGTGAGAACTACGCCGAAGGTAACGGGCTTAGGTCGGTTGGGCGATGATTAAAAAGTCAGTCGAGGATAATTTGGGTCAGAGGTCAGACTGAAATTTTGGAAATGATCTGTACCTGAGGTTATTGGCTCATATATTGGGACCATAACAGTCTCCAAAACTCAACTGGGATGTTTCTGCGACTGACAGACACAATGTCGCTGAGATTTCTCTCTTGATTGACGTTACTTGCAAGGAAGTGTGTTTCTCACGTCTGTGTGATCACTTCTGATGTTTGATCACCGGAGACGACTGGAAACGAGTCGTCTCCGTGCGTTTCTTCGTTTCACTCATCGTCAAAGCGGGGCTTGAATACGCCTCCTACCTGACGCAGCTGCTACGAAACAGCATCTTCTGGCTTTTTCTCCGCACTAGAAAACAGATTAAAGCTCCTCCCGTTTCATTGACAATGTGAATAACTTCTATATATTGCAAATCTGCTCGGAAACCAATTTCACAGGCTTGAAAAGTCTCAAAGCCCCGCCCCCCTTCAGGTATGAAGACGAGACGGCGACCGCTGGGCTGGGAAGTGTCGGCCTTTTTGGGCCGTCTTGAGAATGTGATCTGAGCATTCTACATTTGACATACTTCATAGTATGAATAGGTATGGACTCAAATTAGTAATAAACTATGTAGGGCGCCGCTGAATGTTATCACGTCAACTAGAACTCTGTCGAGGCAACAAACTCCTTAAAAGTTGCCCTGATCACAGCGTGAGCCTCAGTAGCAAATGTTTAGCTAGCATCAACTCAGACGGCGTTATGAAATAACCGCAGGACAGACGCAGACGGGTTCTCTTCATTTACTGTATCAGTGCTGAAATCAAAATGTGGTGGCGGCGACGGCTGACCATCTGTACCTGTGGACGTATTACTAATAAGCTTTGCCTTCTAATTCTAATCTAACGAAGCTCACTAATGTTAAGTTTAGTGATTCTGGAAATCCATAGGTTGTATTTAAGCTTTGATTGATCCGAGTGCATCAGTGGTGACATAAGGTCAAAAAAACTGGCAGTTTCGCCCTTTTTCACTCCTCGGTCAAAGCGGACGAGACGAGGACGAGTCCTAGCCTCAAGCTTCATTCCTCAGAAACTTGATGAACATGATAATTGCTGAAACACATCAGCTCTTCTTCTCTACGACTGTGAGTGACCGGCAGAGTAGAGGAGCACTGCAACAGAAGGTCCTGATACAGCAGGGACAACAAGGGGGCACCTCGGTCCAGGTTCACAGGTTCTAGTCAAATGTTTCCCACCTCCTCCTCAGGTCCTCCACTTTCTTTTTTGGCTTGGCCAAAATCAGCAGCTCCTCAAAAGGGTCCGGAGCTGGCTGACTCTCTCCTGTGGCCTGAAATGGCTGTAGGATCTTGGCTTTGGGTGGGAGGGTAGGGTCCGACAGGCTGGAGAGAGCGTGATTGCTGGCGGAGGAGTTAGGCAAGGGGGTGACTGAGGCGGGAAAGGCTGACGGCATTCGGCCATAGCCGGGCGGCAGAGTTGAACTGCCCGGGGAACGCTGTCTGTAGAGACCCGGTATTGGGGGAAAGGACTGCGGCTGCGCAGCTTGTAAGTAAGAACCCGGTGGGGGGCCGTAGACTGCGCTGAAGGGATTTCCACTGACCGTCGGTGAGAAACTCATTTGAGGGGGGGTGTGCTGCAGAGAGTGGGCAAAAGGGTTGAGTGATATGTGAGGATGCAGTGGGAAAGGAGGCAAGGCCTCTGGGTAAGACCCAGGTGGTTTGCAAGTAGATGAAGACAAACCGATGTTTCCCCCGTCAGCCGTAGAAGAGGAGCTGTTTGTTTTGGAGACGCTCAGAGGGTCTAGGAGGCGTATCAGATCTATACTGTCCTCGGCGGACTTGGTGGGCTTCAACAGGTCTGTATCTGTAGTCATGCTGAGAGCTTGCCTAAACTCCTGTCCCCCTAATGTTGTCCCTCCCTCACCCGCTCCTGCTGGTTTGGAGCGTGACTGGGCCATGGGAGGGGCCAGGACACCACCAAGCTCAGGGGTCTTCCTGCCATGAGGACGGGGAATAGTGATGTTGCCGGGAGTGGTTGGGTCCAAAGTGTCCGGGATGGAGTCACGGCTGGGCGAGTGGGTTTCCGTCTGCACAGGAAGTTGGACAGGTGGGCTTGTATCAAAGGTAGGAGGCAGGCTGACTGGCAAGGCCACTTCATCCTGCCCTCTACTCCACAGTTTACGGTAAGGAGTGGGGAGCTTCAGGCCCGGAAGCGTCCGCGAGTGTTCTCCAACACTCAGGTCCATCCGCTGCAAAACAAGAAGACATTCGGACTTTACAGAACTAATCAGGGGGTTTTACCAAGAATCTTCGTACCTGCCGATGATTTACTTTGGTCTGATCCAAAGCAAAGTGGTTTTAGTTAAACTGGACCAAATCTGGAGTCTACAGCCTGTATTTATCAACATACGGCATCATAGAATTTGGACCTCTGACCTGGAAGCTGAACTTTGCTTGGAGCTCATCAGAGTTTTTGGGCGTCCTCAGGTCCTCAAGACTTTTAGCCGAGGTCACGGTTTGGGTGTCGGGCTCGTCCTGGCAGCCGAAGATATCGTTCAGCAGGTTGACGTTGGAGAACTTCTCGTTAACTGGACTCGGCGGGGCAGTGTGACTCTCTGCTCCAAAACCCAGATCGTCCCCTTCTATCAACTCGACCTCCTTCAGGGAACGGTACGGCTGCGGTCTACAGGGACAACGTTTGAACGTTTAGTCAGTCCTCACAAGAAACTGCAACCAACCACTTTAAGTTCCACTGATCTCTGAAAGTTTGAGTACAAGAACTGGCGTGGTGTCAAGTTTCTTTCAGGAATCTGACTTCTAGCACGTTTTTGTTGGTCTGTGAGTCATAGATCAAAAAGTTTTGAGGAAGTGATCCTTTTCTGTAGAGGGATGGCCTTTGAAAGCGTTCCCTTCACTTCTCCTGCTGCTACTCTTCTGTCACAGATAACCTCCGACACTCTTCTCCACCCTGCCGGCACCCACTTCTTGACCTCTTTACCACACTCCCCATTCTTCCGAACAGTTGACCCCCCCAAGTCCCTAAACTCCTGCACCTTCTCCAGCTCTACCATTTCACCCTCACTCTTCCACCTGCCTCCTTTTCATTCACACACACATATTCTATCTTGCTGCCCCTGACTTTCATTTCTCCAGCGCATTCCTCCACCTCTCCAGGTTCTCCTCCCCTCGTTCCCTGCTCTTACTAGTCCACAATGTCTTCCACCAACATCAAAGTCGATGGAGACTCCTGCTGACCTCCTTTGTCAGATAGCTGAGAAAACTGTCGACCACTTCGTCAAACGTATTCCAGAAAATCTATCTCAACTCGCTACCAACTGGTGGGGCATGAGCGTCTACAACAATCATTGCCACACACCCCTTTTTTTTCCATCTTCTAACCCACCTGTTTATCTAAAACACTTTATAACACCCCTACCCCACTTCTCCTCCCATCCACACCAGGATAAAACAGTCTGTACCCTCCTCCAATGCTTCTAGCCTTGCTGCCTTTCCACCTGGTCACCTGGAGACTCAATACATCTACTTTTACCTGTGAACGAGCGAAGATTTTAAGTTTCAACTTTGCCCCGACCCCCACCCCACTCTAAATCCACTTTTAAATACTTTAATAAACTTATGGGAATGTCCGTTTCTGGTTAGGAACATTAACCCATTGATTTCCTGCTCGTTGGTTGCAAAGGCCTAAAACAAACAGAGATGATTACATCTCAAGGTAATGTGCTGTTTTTACACAAACTTTGTGAGAAAGAAAACCAGAAGAGTTAAAAGAAATATATAAAAGGCGTGATAATCAGTCAATCATGCAAAGCCAAAGAGAGAGAGAGAAAGTTGCGTACAGAGGCGACCAATCAAAAGGGACGGAGAAGAGAAAGCTGTCAGGAAGGCCGGAGATGGAGTCGCTGTCGTACTGCAGCTCGTCTCCGGACGAATCCTCGGAGAGGAAGACGGTGTAGTGACGAGTGGGACGGACAGAACTACGGCGAGGAGAAAGAAGACAAGAGGAAGATCACACCACGCGTTAAAGACGAGTTAGTCAGAGAGGAAGGGGGGAGAAGAGAAAGTGAGCCTCAGCGGCTGTATCAACACACATGCCATTACATTATAACCACCGACTGGTGAATTCAGAATAACGTTGATTATCTCAATCTTTCTAAACTTGCAGTACAAAAAGCGAGCGTAGATCATCTCTGATCTGGAACAGCGGTTGGAGGCGACTCCAAATATGTCAAACTCAACTGTCTGTGCTGTTCGTGGAAAACGAATATTAGATCAAAAGCGGAACCAACAAACAAACCAACGAGAACCATCTGCTGTTTGCTGTCTGACTGCGTGCGAGAGGGGAAGGCGGTCCATCTTGGCTAACCCGCCGTACAGAGCAGCAACACAGTTGTAGAGAATAATGCTGGTCTAAATCAACGTTTTTCTGACTTTTCCTCCAGAGAGGTTTGAGTTTTCAGTCTTGCAGTGGTAGAAGTTTCAGACGCTGATTGGGTATCGTGTATGGAATCCATATAACAGAGATTCAGGTTACATTCCGCCATGACGACACTAAACTTAAACTCAGAGTTTTATGACAATCAGACAGGAAACATAAATCCAGATAACATTTAGCTTCAGTTAAGGTTAAGGTGACCACGATCAGTTCTGACACCGGCGGTTTGTTAAACAGTATCATGGAGGGTGGGAAGGGCGGTAGTGGCGGGCTTACTGGTCCAGGCTGCTCTCCAGACTCACGTTACTGCTTGGTCTCTTCAACAGCACCGGCGGCCGAGCCTGGGTCAAAACACGCATGATGAAAAGAGGGAGGAGAGTTCATTCAGCGGGCAGACTCACGGGACAACGAGACTTTTGAAGATCTCAGCTCTGAATAAGAAACTTCATAGGAACGGAAACGTAAAAGTGTTAAAACCTGAAACGTGTGAAGAAAGAGGAGGGACAAACATCCTTTATTTGACGATGTTTGTGGCACAATGAGGGGTAAATATGTTGTTACGTCCCACAGATGTGTCAAATGCAGAGGAATGATTCCACTGTGGTGGCTGTGTGTGATTCATCAAGTATCAGTTATTATTATTATCATTATTATTGTTATTATAGCTCAAATGCGCGTTTACGCTCAGAAATAATGAGAGAGGGAATAATGAGCTGCGTGATAAAGTTTCCACCTTTCTGCCCACCTGTCCGAAATGCACAGTGATCGGCCTGTGGTTGTCTAACGTTCGCAGAGGCCCCTCCCTCTTCACCGGGCCGGTGGCCGAAGTAAAGCTGGCCGCGGTGTCGTCGTCAATCACCACGGACCCCGACGTGGGGAAGCCGTTCTCTGCCTGCTCCTGCAGGGGAAACACGGCGGTGTGAGTACGATAACTCAAGAACAATTGTACGGATACTTTTCAAACTTTATACCCCGCACAGACTTTAAAGCGAGGAAGAACGGGATTCGTTTTGCGAAAGGTCGGGCGTGTATTTCCAAAACTAGAAGGGGCTTAAAACACCGTTCATCTGATATTACTTCACATTTAATTTGTCCAGTTCAGTTCACCATTCGTTCGTTTCACCATGTAAACCTGGACTGTGTGTCGGACTGTAAGTATTCCTGTGCGAACACAAGACAGTCAATAAAGGTGTAGTGTGTAAAACCCTCTAGTGGTGAAGTTCCACATTACAAGCTATATTAAACTTCCGCCCCCCCCTCAAATCCCAGAATTATGGAGGCCTTCAAGGGTCAAAACGAATTAATAATTAATTTTGAATAAATTAATTTGTTCGGGTTCATAATTAAGATTACGGCCCCTAAAAACTTTTGGAGATAAAGCTCCCCCTGGTGTCAGAAATATATAACCCACGTTTCCCAAAATCAATCCAGTTCTTCCTTGCACAAAGGCCTATGACGACGTAACATTTGAAAATCACACGTGAAACATTTGTGGCGTCATGGCACGAAGGATCCGTGGCGGGGGAAGTGACATCACAGACTATAATATACATATAATATACATATAATAAACATAAGGACTATAATAAAGGTTAAAGCTTACATGTAAGATAACACACAACAACAGGTCGTCTGTGCAGAGCGACGTACCTTCTGCTTGAGCCGACTCCTCACTTCCTTGATGCGCATTTTGGCGTGATCCTTAGCCTGTCAATCAAACAGACATAAAACCAGATCACTGCCACTCACTGTTTCACTCTTCAGTATCTGACGCCGGCAGAGGGTAGAAAATGCGCTCACAAACTTGTAGACGGTCTTCATGGCCGGGTTCGCCCTGGTCTTCACGGTGTTGAGTATCGCCCCGCTCCCTTTCTGCGACACAACACACACACACTTCTTACAACGTACACACACTTCTTACACACTCTAGTAGATGCTGAGATACGAGTCTGAGGTCGGCATGAACAAAACTTTATGCGGTGGGGGTGACGCCGCTAAGGCTCGCTCACCTTCACTGTGAACAGCCACTGGTGGTAGGTCTTGTCACTGCCTGTGGGGAGGGTCACAACAATATCAGCAACATCAAGCAGTGGGAATTCTGAGTAAGCGGCTGAGACGTGAGAAGAAGTCCGGTCAGAAATCAGTGGAAGAGCATGATATTGTTCCGCCATCGACATTGTAGAGCGTGTTATGTCACGTAATACGGATTTAAGCACGTCGTGCGGCAACTTTTTTTTTGCTGACTTGACAGAAAAATAAACTCTGACGGTTCCTGTTTTGGCGAGACGGACTGATCTGGCGGCGACGTCGGTCTGATGGAAGGCGATCATCGAGTGTCTGAGACCCGCTGTCTGTGCGCTCAGCATCAGAGTCTGTAACTGTAGGCGGCAGGTGGCGAAGGAAAAGACTCACATTTAGAACCAGGAGGAGGAAAATACTCCAGCTGTTTTCTGGTAAAAAAAAAAAGAAAAAAAAAGCTGAGTGGACGTTTTGGATTTCTTTGAACTGAACAGTTTTGACTCGTAACCAAGTCGGGGGACAATGGGACGAGTCTTTGAGAATCACACATTCACACACACTCATTTGACTCACCGTTGAAAACTGCTCTGCTGGGTTTCGTAATGTGCAGTTGACATTTGTATGTTATCGGAACTTCACGATTTTTTTGGTTTAAGTGGGTTCATTTCCTTCCTTTTTTTCATATTCATCATTAGTCAGATATGCTTCCTACTTTTTCTGACTCACACTACCGTCACTTTCCCACCCGGTGGTGACGGGCGTGGTAGACGGAAAAGTTCGGCGTGGTCGGCCGCGGATCCGTCTCCAGGCAGCGGAAAGCATTCGTGCCACAGATGAATGAAAGTCAGACGGTGAGATGTTCACACAGGCTCCCAGAGCGTGTTTTTCTTCTTTTTAATCTTTACGGTATTTTTACTTTTGCCATCTGACAGTTTGTTGTTGTTTTC
Source organism: Lophius piscatorius (assembly GCA_009660295.1). Lineage (NCBI taxonomy): Eukaryota > Metazoa > Chordata > Actinopteri > Lophiiformes > Lophiidae > Lophius > Lophius piscatorius. The sequence goes on along the minus strand of VRLP01007743.1, from coordinate 10,915 downwards.
TTATTTGTTTGTTTTTACAATTTTTTTTATTTTTCTCAAATTTATTTTTTTTATTTTTTTTTACAGTGTAGGTTATTTTATGGTTACTGCTTCTAAATATCTCAACATAATTGATGTGATATCAGGTTTTTCCGTTCATGCAGTACGTTTAACAGCACCATACACTACAATACCCATGAGCCTCGGCACCCTTGACTGTGCATGTTGACTGTAACTCTGAACATGCGGCCCTCTTCATCGTTTAGTGTGAAGCCCGCTGCAGTAAAAACTCCACAATGATTTATTATTTACGCGTAGAGCAGGTTCAACTCGGGGACCCTCATTCAGAATCACCTTCATCCATCATCCTCCATCATGTTGGGTCAGCTGACAGAATCCCGGGGGCTAAACCCGACTCAGCATCCAACGTGACATCACCGCCATCCTCTTCCTCCTATCCTTGGTCTTCTCCTTTTTTTGCTGTTCAGATGCGCTTTTATGTCCTGTCCTTCTTTGATTTAGTTTGATTCGTTACTTTTGTTCCATTGTTTTAATATATTTTACCGTTTCTTTACGTTCGTTTCAAACGTTCATGTTCGTCTTTTGTTCTCTTTTGAGTGGATTTTCCCGCTTTTCCCATCTCCGTCATTACTTTAATGTCCTCCTTGTCTTTTTGTATTTATTTACGGTTTCTCTCATCCCTGTGGTCTAACTTAACATCATCCACTGCACAACGTCTGTCTTTATGTCTCAAAGTTTATAAAATGTTTATGTTTCCGGTCGTTTCCTCGTCTGTCCAAACACTTCTTAAACATTTAAAGGTTTAGAAAAGTTCAGATCAAGATCATTAAACTGTCATCATATTGTTACAAACTGTAAATCAGGGACGATAAAGTCATTATAAAAGTACTTTTCCACGTTCATGCTGCTCTATTAACGTCCGTTGATGTTTCTGTATTACAGTTCTGTGATGAACGGCGGGTGGAGGTAGATTGTTTACGATAGAGGCCGGACAGAATGTATTGGCGTATGTGTTTTATAATGCATTTATAACAGTAACAGTAAGGCAGGACATAAAAGTCTAAAAAACCAAAACTCACCTGCGTATTCGCTCATGATCTCCTCCTCGAAGAGGTCACTGAAACCCTCGCCGGAGTTCAACAGGTCCAAACGGCCGTCGATGAACTGCGAGGAGGAGGAGGCGTGAGCGGCGTTAGGGCCGGAGGGTGAGGGGAAATGAGGAAGGCGTGCGGGGGTCTGTTTATATCTGCACCTGTTTGAAGAGCTGCAGCTGCATGGCGTTCTGGAGGAACTGTCTCATGGCGCTGGACCGGTGGCTCACGAAGGTTTCCTCGTTGAACGTTATCGGCTCGCCCTGGAAAAAGGCAGGAGGACAACGAGAGGTGTGACGGTTCAACGCCGCCCAGAACACTTCAAACTTCTTTCTATTCAGGAGCCTCTGGTTCTGGTATTTCCTGCACTAAACTGAGAAACTTAACACCGGGCCAGACGTCTGCAGAATTCAACAAGAAGACACAGTTGGCCCGTTACAGGAGAAATACTCTGATCCAGATGTGTTGGATGGAACTATCCAACCTTCTGCCGCTATGGCAGGATTTGGCGTCACTGTACAAGATATACAAGGGAAAAAAACATGGCCGCATATACATATAAGTATATATATATATATATAGACGTATATACGTATACACGTACGTATATATAAACACACACACACACACACACACACACACACCTTCACTAATGACGTCTCTGTCAAAAGAACACTCTTGCGTATTCGTGAGAATGACACACACACACAGGAAGTGGACAGGCTGTTCCTGTCGTTAGCCCGCTAACGGCTGACAACATAGAAAATGTCGGCTGTTTGTCGGGTCGTCACTGCCAAGTCCCCGAGTGGAAGACGGTAAGGAGCGCCGGGCGTTTTGACATACCTGTGGCTGCTCTGACAGCCTCGCTCTAAATCATTCAGGGGGACTAATGTGTTCAGGAAGGGCTTTGGACCTGGAATTAGAATAAAACCTTAATCTACATGCTGAAAACTACAAATAAACTAATCCGCTATAATAGTTGCTTATGAAATCTCTTAACCACCATCGCGCATACCGACTTCAGTTGTCGCCATGGTAACGGGCATAGAGTGTGCGTATAAGCTATAAAATAGCTGGTTAAAACTTTTCTTAATTAAGTGTAATACACCTCCTAAGTTTATTTGTAGTTTTCACAAAGTCGGTTGAAGTTTTATTGTAAGTCACATGACCCGGAAGTTAAACAAAGCTACCACGGCTAATGAAAATATAACGATATTCTTGTCTCGTCTTGTCGACAAGACACTTCAATGTGTAGTCTTGTGGCTTTTGCAGGTGGTTTTTCTTAATGTGTTGTTTTGTGGCTTTTGCAGGTGTTCTTTCTTAATGTGTTGTTTTGTGGCTTTTACAAATCGTTTTTCTTAATGTGTTGTTGTGGCTTTTGCATATCGTTTTTCTTAATGTGTTGTTGTGGCTTTTGCAAATCGTTTTTCTTAATGTGTTGTCTTGTGGCTTATGCAGATCGTTTTTCTTAAAGTGCTGTCTTGTGGCTTTTCTTAATGTGTTGTGTTTTTTGCATATATTGTTTTTCTTAGTGTGTTGTCTTAGGGCTTTTGCATATCGTTTTTCTTAATGTGTTGTGTTTTTTGCATATATTGTTTTTCTTAGTGTGTTGTCTTAGGGCTTTTGGAGATCGTTTTTCTTAATGTGTTATTGTGGCTTTTGCATATCGTTTTTCTTAATGTGTTATTGTGGCTTTTGCATATCGTTTTTCTTAATGGGTTGTTGTGGCTTTTGCATATCGTTTTTCTTAATGAGTTGTCTTGTGGCTTTTGCATATCGTTTTTCTTAATGTGTTGTAGCTTTTTCAGCGTTGGTGTTGTCAAATTGATGAAGATGCTTGTGCTTTATCTATTTGTACGTGTTTTTTTGTACGTGTTTTCTTAAGTTGCAGTGCCTCCCTCGGCCACCGTAGACCTTCCTATAACGTTGCTGTCGTCAAAATTGATCGTTCGTCAGCTTCACTTGGTTCCCTGCACCCTGAAACGTGCGCGGCCCAGAGTTGGTACTGACCGGCTCAATCTGCAGGGCCTGTCTGTAGCAGCCGAAGAGAGCCGCCTGACTCTTGAGGAAAGCTCGGGCGACGCCGTCTCCGGTCGTTGTCGAGACCTTCTTCAAACGACTTTTCAAAGAGGAAATCTGTGGAGGAGGAATATTAAAATACACTCCTGTCTGAGTTCAGGTGAGTGTTTGAAGACGGACGGAGAGCACAGAGATGACTCACCACATCGTTGGGCAGGCTTTGGAGGTCGTCGTAGGGGGTCTCCAGGGTGTTTGTGTCGACGTTCAGGACCACCACATCGTCCACGGCCAACCCTCGGACCCTCTGCAAGACACACACAGAGCAGCGCCGACAGATTTAAACTAAGACATGAAGCCGGCATGATCTGAATGGGTCCATAGCCTTTAAAAGGTCCAGAGAGGGTCCAGTTTGTCCGTTCTGGGCTACTGGTGGCCTCCACGGAAGAGGACCCGTTCCCTCTGTAGCTACAGCTAATGGCTCATTTTAAGCTAACGTAAATACAACAGTCCTTGTTTCCAAGTGATTATACACCAATAAAAACAGAATTATGGGTATTTCACTGCAGTTATTTCCAAGGGATCCCTCTTAATCCCAGCCGCTAAACCTTTGAAATCCCGCCAGTGCCGGATAGAGGCGCGTTGGAGGGTCGAATAAATCAAAACCTTGACTAGTCCGATGGAGATACCCACCTCCATCAGGCTGGAGTGCAGTCCGATGAGGTAGGGCATGGGGGCACTGAAAGACACAGACAACAGCTGTTGTAAGACATCTGAGCTCATACAGTCATCAAATCCTACAATCCTTCTAACTAATTCTTCATCTCTGCTGATGATGTTGATGATTCCGTCTTGATGATTGGTGCTTTCATGCTGCGACTCAGGACTGTCAGGATTACGAGGTTTAAGCAGACGATTAATGGACATTTAAACGGGGACTAGACCATGCGAGGGTATGTCCCTGAAAAGTCCCCAATCCCCTGTGTTGCGCCCTGATGGAACTCCTCAAATGAAACGTGAATTTATGTCAGAAGTAAAGCGTTGTTATTTTTTTTTATGAAATGAAAAGCTTCCGCTGGTGAGTGAAATATGAACTATGAGAAATACAAGACAGACCAGATCGACTTGATTCATATATACAGAATTTGGGCAGAGTCGGAACCAGGATTAAGAAGTTATGCCTGAGAGATAAAAGATGCTTAGAATAAAAGGTGAGATATACGAGACAGATCTCATCGAGTTCATTTATTTGCACCAAATCTGGACCGGATCAGAGCAGAGAAAGCTAAACAAACGGCCGACCGTTCCCCAAATCAATCCAGCTCTTCCTCTCAATAAGGTTCATGTGGGTGTAGAGCTGGAAAAGGGTGGGTTGTATTCTCTGGGATGTAGAGCAGACACTCACCAGCAGTAGTCTAACAGGTGTGGGGGCAGGACAGGAATGTAAACGTGTTGCCAGTGCATCGGGTATAACATGGCTGCAGAACCGTGAACGCAGGCCGTTAACTGTGGAGACAGACAGACAAACAAGGAATGAGAGATTATATTAATATACTGTATGCATGTATGTATGTATGTATGTATGTATGTATATATATATGTATACACATATATATATATATATACATGTATGTATATATATATATATATATATATATATATATATATATATATATATATATATATATAGATATATAGATATATATACACACACATACATATATACATATATATATATATATATGTATATGTGTGTGTGTGTGTGTGTATGTATGTATGTATGTATGTATGTATGTATGTATATATATATATATATATATATATTTGTAACATTCTTGTTGTTTTGGCAAAAAGGAGCCAATTGAAGAAGAAGAGTCAGAATGAACAAAAACGAAGGATGACTCCATTCACCTCGTGATTTCTCTAGATTATTAGATAGAGACAGACAGATTAGGTAGACAGACAGGTTGACATGGACAGATAGAGACAGTTCGACAGTCAAATATAGATGGAGTCAGGAAAAATTGAGAAATAGACAGGGAGAATGATAGAGACAGACAGACAGATATCGAGAGGCGGACAGACAGACAGACAGGCAAAGACAAATAGAGGGCCAGTGAGATAGACAGACAGACAGACAGACAGACAGATATAAACAGACAGACAGATATAAACAGACAGACAGATATAAACAGACCGGCAGACATATATAAACCGACAGACAGACATATATAAACAGACAGACAGATATATACAGACAGATAGACAGACAGATATAAACAGACAGACAGACAGACAGATATAAACAGACAGACAGATATAGACAGACAGACAGATATAGACAGACAGACAGACAGATATAAACAGACAGACAGATATATACATACCGACAGACATATATGGACAGACAGACATATATGGACAGACAGACATATACAGACAGACAGAAACAGACAGACAGATATATATATACCGACAGACATATATAGACAGACATATACAGACAGACAGACATATATAGACAGACAGATCTAAACAGACAGACAGACAGATATAAACAGACAGACAGATATAAACAGACAGACAGATATAAACAGACAGACAGACAGATATAAACATACCGACAGACAGATAGAAACAGACAGGCAGATATATATATACCGACAGACATATATAGACAGACATATACATACCGACAGACAGATATAAACGGACAGACAGACATAAACAGACAGACAGATATAAACAGACAGACAGACAGATATAAACATACCGACAGACAGATAGAAACAGACAGACAGATATATATATACCGACAGACATATATAGACAGACATATACATACCGACAGACAGATATAAACAGACAGACAGACATAAACAGACAGACAGATATAAACAGGCAGACAGATATAAACAGACAGACAGATATAAACAGACAGACAGATATAAACAGACAGACAGATCTAAACAGACAGACAGATAGAGGAGAGAGAGCAGAATCTACTTACAGTGCTTAGTTTACTACAGCAGATGAGGATTCGACGTTCATAAAGCATACTAGCATACAGGTGAAGCATGTTATTGACGTCTACTGCTACAAAGTACTCTGTTAGGTTTCTCTGCAGGGATCAAACACAATGAGAGACAAAACAATCAGAGTTAGACAATTTAAAAAATGATATGATTCAGGATAAATAACATCAAGTCAATATTTCACCGGAGGAGCAACTACGACTGGTACACAGGTAATTATTTAAATCTGGAACAGTGAAGGCTGTAAGAAAAGTCTGGTGACAGTTCTCTCTCCATCAGGTCAAACAAGGTCAATGTCTTTGTATGTACAGCCATCAGCCATAACATTACAACCACCCGCCTCATACTGTGTAGGTCTCCGTTCTCCCACTACCACAGCTTTGTGATGCCGACACAGAAAGGGCATATCCCCAAAAAGCCCCCGATCCCCTGCACAAGCAAACCCCCGATTGAAGTCCTCAAATGAAATGCGACGCTATAATCGAAAAAGACTGTTGAAAAAAAAAAAAAGATCCCCCCAAGTGAGTAAAATATGATATATATAAAGTATTTATATAAAAGATTTTTCCCCTCGCGGTGATTCATAGGCACTACATTTGGACTAAATCCTGAAAACGTTTGGAGATAAAGCTCCCCCTAGTTGTGGAAATAAAGAACCGAACTTTCCCCAAACTAATCCAGTTCTTCCTCGGACCAAAGTCTAGGAGGGCATAAAATTTGAAAACGATCCATGAATCCGTTTTTGAGTTATGGCGTTAAAACAAAGGGTCTGCAGACGTAGCGGTGACGAGGAGGATTCCATGAGATCAGTACTTTTACCCAGTATCTGGGTAGAAAAACGGCTAATGCTATTCACTTCACTCTTAAGCGGCCATAATGTTGTGGCTGATTGGTAAAATTCTGACATTTGTTCGACTCTACTGGCACAAACTGGATTCCATGTCCCTTCGTCGCGGCTGAGGGTGATGATGTAGAGAGCGTGAATTTTCAGAAACCTGCGGGGTGACGTCTAAGAGGCGATGTTATTATTCCATAAAATCTAAAGCTGTGTCTCAATTCTGGGCTTTGATTCTGTGTTTGTGGAACTACGAGCTACTTCTGCTATCTGAGCTACCCAGACAGTATTTCCTCCAGACGGAACCAACAGTTCCCAGTTCTTACATGTGGTTCCAGCAGATGAATCCAGCAGGGATCCAACTCAGGGTGTTGATTTCCTCTTACAGAGACCCAACAAAGTCCCGCGTGAGCAAGAAGCACTGGGCGACAGTGGCGGGAAAAAAACTGCCTTTTAACAGGCAGAAACCTCGAGCAGATCCTCGACTCAGGGTGGACGACCTTCTGCCATGACGGGTTGGGTTTGAAAGGACCTTGTGATAGTTATGCTGAGGTATATCAGAACCAACTGCGTTGTTGGTAAACCTGAGATCCTCACAGATACAATCCCCTTAGCGCGAACACTGAGCTCTCCTCGGCAGAAGGAGTCAGATTTGTGACTGGGAGGAGGGAACAGACATCACTCACATTCTCAGGTATGCTGGGGAGTTCCCCTGTGTCCGGCACCGTGAAGAAGGAGTGCTGGAGGGAAACAGGAAACAAGAGGATGATTTTACTTTGAATCCATCACTGAGAGGAAATAAGAAAGCAGTACAAAGAGATCGTCTCCTCGCTCTCTCTAGATACTTCTTCCTCTTCTTCGGGCTGTTCCCCTTTAGGGGGGAACAGGACTGCATGTCTTCTTCGCCACTTTCAGATATGACGAATCGGGTCATTCCGGTGTTTCTACCCTCACTCATAATTTTTCCTTTGTGAAAACAGGAACTTTCAGTTTCCAGTTCACACTTAGCTCAACTCACCACCCCGAGATGAACAGGGACTCCAGGCTCAGGGATCGGAAGCGTGTGTAGAGACACCAGGAGCTCTTGCCACTGGCTTTCCTGAAAACCAGATCAAGAATCAATTCAACACCAAAATCGAGATAAGAAGTCATGTCATAAAAAAAAAGAAAGTTGAAGTCTTTAGTTGTTAGAATCTACCAAAGTGGCCAAAGGAGGGAGAACCTGGATCCTAAAGGGCACCGGGATGCATCGTTGCAGGAAGGCAACCCAATGGAGGCAGAGTGATACTTTGAGGAACATTCTGCTGGCAGATTTTGGATCCTTCCATTGCTGCCATTTATGCAGTGGTCGCGGTCCAGCCCAGCTCCTGTGTTGGACTTTATGTTGGGCTCCCAGGTGAGTTCCAGTCAGGAGTGGACCTGACTGAACACTGTACATTAACCCATGTTGTATCTCCAAACCGTGGTCAAGATCTCCAGTCAGCCGTGGTTTTAATGAATTCTGCTTCTGGTCTCCAGTCAGAGGTGGAACCAGCCAAAACCTGCTCCTGGTCTCAAGTCAACAGTCAAAGCCTTCGGTCTCCAGGGATGCCTTGCCTTCACCAACGCCTGCTTCTGCCGAGGATTCCGTGCTCGGCCTCTTAATGGGGTCCCTCTTCGATCATGATCCTTTGCTGAGGTGAGTCGGCCTAGTCGCCAGACTTCTTCCTGGTCCTCAGGTCTTCCGCCGGATTCCTTTGGCTCCCATGTTTATCCCATGCTGTGTCTGTTTCTGCACAACTACCTCCTCTGTCAATGTGTGCGGGTTTATGCTAGATTAATAAATGAAACAGAACCTAGCTGTCTGTTGACATGTTTCTGTTTCTCCACTTGACACACGGCAACTGCGTCAGAAAACTGGCCAAGAACTTCCTGACTGCATGTTGGATATCTGATAGTTACGCAAAATAAAGACATCGGAAATACAATGCGACGACACAATAGGATAGGTTACCTGTCCATGACTCACCTGGCCTTTAATGGTGTAGTCTGCAAGGATATTAAGCAGCTTGTAGAAAACCTCAAACCAGGGCAGGTAGCTGAGAAAACAAAGGAAGTCGTTTTTTTTTACAGATCCACACTGAGTTTTATAGGTTTTAAAGGTTATGTGGTTTTTTCACTGTATTAACGTTCGATTTGATGTTTTTATTTCCAGAACTGCAGGTTCTGTTGGGTGTTCCCGAGGTCTGAAGTTGTTATTAACTACCAAAGTGGCCGAAGGAGGGAGAACCTGTTCACCGGCAACAGGATCGTCATGGGCCCCCAAAGAGTCTTTGTTGCATATAGGGAGTGAAGACTGGACCGGGTCGTCTTGTTCCCCCGGACGAGCTACTGCAGAACATTTGATGTTTGGCAGACAAATTACGCTGGAAGATAATGTGGGATATAGACGGGTTCGGTATCACAGGGAATTTCTGTATTGCAATACCTTCTGTAATATATCGCAAAAACAACATATTTGGACATTAAATGCAAAAAAACAGTCCGAGGATCTTTCACTAAATGCTTTCTTTTGTTTTTCGTCTCTGGTTTGTACTTCCCTGTATATTTTTAGGAACATTAGGTGAACTTCTTCCACCACACTCTGACTAAACTCTCGATAAAGTCCGGTGAACCGACGTTCCTTGAGTTAATGAAGTTCTCCCAGGATGCTGGTTCTCCTGAAGCGTACAGCGACGTGTTCCCTCGTACGTCATATCAGTTTAAACCCGTTTACCAGTTTTATGGCTCAACCCCGGGAATAGGGATGAAATGTGGCGTTTCTGTTTGATTCGTCGTTTTCTCCACGGATGAACGGAGGAGATTCTGGTGACAATGCAAACAAAGTTTTTCTATATTTGTATTTATTGTGTTATGTGTGTTGTTTTGATTAGAGCCTGACAATGAGGCCCGGTTCTGTCCTCACGTTAACCAACTGGCTGAATAATGACGCGATGATGTCGATGATGTCGATGATGGAGGGTTCAAACGCAGCGTCTCCTGAAGACGTGCAGATTTTCCAGCTATTCTGCTTTCAGGATATTGAACGCGACACAATGCCAAAGTGAGGATGATGATGATGGGTGATAAGAATGAAACGTCTTCATCGTGCCGTGTTTGCACAGGAAGCGGTTGAATAGACGTTAATTGTTGATCTGTGTAATTTAACAGCGATGGATCTACAGAGCCGTCTTCTCCGTAGACGCCACCAGAACACTCACCTGAGGATGCAGTAGCAGGTGTGGGCGCCCGAAGAGAGGCGACAGAATCCGAACCTCTGTTTGCTCTCGATGTCCGTCAACACAAATGTGAAGTTCTGGCCCACTTGGTTGACCGTCAGGCTGCAGGGGGGAGAGAGAGGAGAGGGGATGAAGGCATTCAGAGCGAAGAACACATCACACACCGTGCTGGAGTTTTTAAAGCGAAGGGGCCTATAGAGGGATCAGCCATAACATTAGAACTAGAGAAAGGTGAAGTCAGAACATGGACTGGGGGTAAAGTGAAGTCTAGGCCGTACTGTAGCACAAACTGCTGATGAAGTTCTCGCTGGTTCTGACAGAAAGTGTTGAACTATACTACAGTGTGTTTTGGGAGCCAAAGTGGGACATACACAACATTACACTATTGTAACGTTCTGTTACAGTAGCGTTCTGTTAAGGTAACGCTCTGTTACAGTAGCGTTCTGTTAAGGTAACGCTCTGTTACAGTAGCATTCTGTTACAGTAGCGTTCTGTTAAGGTAACACTCTGTTACAGTAGCGTTCTGTTAAGGTAACGCTCTGTTACAGTAGCATTCTGTTACAGTAGCGTTCTGTTAAGGTAACACTCTGTTACAGTAGCGTTCTGTTAAGGTAACGCTCTGTTACAGTAGCGTTCTGTTACAGTAGCGTTCTTTTACAGTAGCGTTGTTACAGTAGCGTT
>VRLP01007742.1:0-20148 GCA_009660295.1 Lophius piscatorius | reverse complement strand
GTGAGATTTCTGGGAAGCACTTTAGAGGCTGGGAGATCTCCAACTGTGAGTAAGCAGACTGGATAGGTAGAGAGGAGGAACCAGAAAGGACAGAACGGATTGAGTCAATTTTTGATTTGAAGAAAGCCATGCAATTATTACAGTGCTCCTCTGTAATTTCTGTAAGTGGGGGAGTTTGTGGTTAAAGTTAAGTACTGTGAGAAGATACTAGATTTTGTAGAAGATTGGAAGCAACACAATTTTTCAACTGTATAAAAGACATGCTTACTAAGTAAAAATGTATTTTAGTTATCTTTTTAGACTGAAACCAACAACATTGTACCTGTATACAGTCCAGGTCCTCCTTTTGCCACTACACATCTCTGACCCGTCGAGGCAAGACTCCACAAGACCTCTGAAGGTGTGCTGTGGAATATGGCATCAAGATGTTTGCAGCAAATCCTCCATGTACCGTAAGTTTGTGCTGTGGGGTCTCTAACCCTTCATGGACCATTCCTGCAGTGTGACAGGCCAGTGAGAGAGGCTACTGTCATTAGGGGACACCGTTTCCATGAAGGGGTTTACTCGGACTGCATCAATTCTTAGGTAGGTGGTTGATCTCAATGTAACGTCCACTTGAATGTTAGGACCCAAAGCTTCCCAGCAATGCACGCACCAAAGCATCACATCAACTCTCCCAGCTTGTCTTCTTCCCATAATGCATCCTGGTGCTTTATCATCCCCAGGTAACCAACACACCCGACTGTTCACAGGATATTAGAGAAAGCATGATTCATCAGACCAGGACACCCTACCCCTTTGCACCATGGTCCAGTTTTAATTCTAATGGGCCCATTCGCTTTCAGCAGTGGAGTTGGGCCACCATCAGCATTCCCACCAGTCTGTGACTCTGAGAGCCCATAAACAGCAAGCTTCTATGGACTGTATGTGCATCAGTGAGCCTTTGGCTCCAATTGATATGTCACTGGTTCACCAGTTGTCTTGCTTCAGACCCCTTTTTGAGGCACTACCCACAGAGACACTCATCAAGAATTTTAGTACGGAGATGCTCTGACCCAATCTTTAGCCGACTGTATATAATTAAATAATGTCAAAGATAGATAACCTATCAACATAACACTGCATACATTTTGCATTTAAACATCCTTTCATTCATTCATTCATTCATTCATTCATCCATCCATCCATCCATCCATCCATCCATTCATCCATCCATCCATCCATCCACCCATCCATCCATTTTCTTCCGTTGCTTTCTAAGAAGAGCATTCTTAGCCGGCAAAATAAAAGTCATAATAACAATTTTAGTAACAGCCATGAAAAATATTAAGTATTATGTTCATGGATGGGTGCGGCACGGTGGCGCAGTGGTTAGCGCTGCTGCCTCACAGCAAGAAGGTATGGGGTCCGAATCCACATCTGCCGGCCTTTCTGTGCGGAGTTTGCATGTTCTCCCTGTGTCTGCGTGGTTTTCTCCGGGAACCCCGGTTTCCTCCCACAGTCCAAAAAAATGTGATATAGGTGAATTGGTGACACAAACTTGCCCGTAAGTGTGTGTGGTTGTGTGTGTCTGCCCTTCGATGAACTGGCAACTGGTCCAGGGTTTACCCTGCCTCTCTCCCAATGTTAGCTGGGATAGGCTCCAGCCCCCCGTGACCCTGGACAGGATAAGAGGTAGATAATGAATGAATGTTCATGGATGCGATCACACAGATCACTTGCATCACTTCCTGGTTACACTCATATCAATAAATACCACAGAGACTCCAACAGAACTGACAGGAGTACACAAGTTTACATAATCAGTCCCTAATCATTTCCCTCATCAAGATCTGAATACGGCAAATAATCATATTTAAAAATGTAATATATTTCTTTTTGAAGTTCTTTATTCAAACAATCTGGAGTTCATTACTTCATTCATTTGTGGCCACCCATTCTTCTGTTTTGTCAGTTTTGACTGACATGTAATTGTTGACCTTGTGAGGACCTGGTTTACTAAGTCCTCACAATGTTGGCGGTCCCCAGGACATGAGGGCACCTGTAGTCGCACATTAGCGAGCACATAAACATTCCCAGAGGCATACTGCCTGTGTATTTGCACTTGCATGAAGATATTTTGCCATGGTCTAATTTGCGCACTGACATTTGAGCATGTGAAAAAAAACAACCATGAAATGTACATTCCCTCATTAGCATGAGTCCACGCAGCTATACGGTAGACACCGACAGACTGATTGTTTGAGGAGAGTGGAAGCATGGATGGATTAAGCTGTTAGTGCAGGAGTCGAGCGCGAGCTCGCAGATAAAAATGACTACTGCGCACTGACAGACCAGAGAGAGCGAGAGAGAGAGAAAGAGAGAGAGGTAGGTGAAGGAAGAGAAAGCACGCTCGGGCCATCTGAGTCTGTATCTCATTAACCAAAGCGAGACAGGGATTGGAAAAGCAGCATCAGCCATGTTTGGCTCGGAGGGGCTTGCAGTGTAACCATTTCTAGGCTGTGGATTTAATAGATTACTAATGATCGGCCACAGGTATTTCAAAGTTAGACATTAGTGGCAGAAGCCCAAAATGAGATAATTTCCTAATCCGTACATTTCCTTGAACCCCGCTTTGATATGACAATAAACGCAGGGTATGTTTGTAACGTATGTGGGAGGGAGGGTTAGTGGGGTGCTGCTATCTTGGCATGGTGAGGTGTTGTAAGCATAGAAGGGGCAGGTGTTAGGATGTGTGGAGTGTTCATGAATCCTCCAAGGCTCTATATCCAATCTGACCAATCCTCTTAGCAAGAGGAAGCTGAGCTCTGCCCTCCGCAGAGAAGACTCCTTTTACATTCAACCTATTATGTCAATGTGTAATGCCTAAGGAGGGCAAGGAGAGAGGTGAAAGACGCCGGCATCGGCTGAGCGTGTTTGCAACTGCTGCTGTCAATTTCTCACGGTTGTTTTGAAACTACACAAGGTTTCCTCCACATTAAACGCAAGCTTCATGGCAAAGATTCTGCCTAACTGCTCATCTCGGCAGCGACGGAACATCGTCTTATACAACAGCAAACATAAAGGTTGCTTGAACTCATACATGGGCGCCATTCGACTGGCTTCCGCCGCCGTTTAAAAGCTTTGCTCGCTGAAATAAAAGTAATTAATTGGTGTTATACACCAAGGACATAATTATCTTTTGCAGTAACTGGCACATATTTAATTACCAGTAATTGTTCCCCGAGCCTTGCTCAAAAGTGTTGCATGCCAGACAGTTGTGATATATTATACACTAATCCTGCACTTGATACTCAGTCAATTAGGGAATGTGTGTCAAAGAGCAATCATGTAAACAGCATTGTGGAACACACACACATCCTTCCATGTGGGCTTTCGTCGGCATCCTCACACACCCGCGCTGCACTCCTCAGGGTACAAAATCCCTACCTATCCCTGTTCCTTCCCAAAGGTGTTAATGTCTGAAAGTAATTTGAGATCATTTCGCAACAAAAGTCTGCAGATACTGATTAACACAGGGTCGACTTTCTGGCCGAGTGGCATGGTCCCATTTAAAAAGCGTCAGGAGCTAAATTTACTCCCCTGTGCCTCAGGGTGTGTGGGGCCAGAGGCTGCCGAGGGGCTGTTGAACATGAGAACAGGGTTTAATAAGTAAACAGGAGACGTAGAGAACAGTGCTTCTGATCAGGGCTGATTTACCCAGCCAAGCCTCGGCTACGCGCTACTAGCTGATTAGCCCTGCCGATTGTACTTTACAATTGCAGTGCCTTGACCCCCTCTAGGCAAATATTAGATTTTAGTGGTTTAACCTTTTCAGTCGTCAGAGCGGGCTAAATTGCCCAACCAGATGTTAAGGACCCCGTTGGTAGTCTTCTGATCAGCAGAGAAAAAAACTCCCAGATTGAGCCATTTCTTTTGAATATCATCTCAATTTCCTCTGGCCTTTCAAGCTGATTTTCACAGCAGCTTCCTTCCTCGAGAAATAGTCCGATCCTTATCCAACCCTCTGATGTCAGCCTACGAGTGGGACATATTATTTAAAATCAGTTCAGTCACAGCCATTAGTGGGGACCGAATGATCAATGGGAAGATCAATGGTAGATATTAACCTAGCACGTAGGCTCTCACCTCCATCAGTCTTGCAATTTATCAACTGGGGAGATGGAAAACATCCATTTCAACAGCTCTGTTCAAAAAGTCTGGTTGATAAAAAATACTTTATGATAAAATATAAAGAAAGGGGATTGTAATTTGGCTGATTATATTTAAAATGCATCTGAAGGTTTTGCATTCGGTCATTGTGCAACAACAGATTAGAATGCAACTGCTTCTACACTTATCTTTAAAGTCATCTCAAATTTGCTGGAATAAAGGAGAGTGCACACATTCACCAAGTAAAAAGGTGACGTCATAACCCACCCTGCTCTGCCTCTTCGTCTGGCATGTCAAGGACATTTCTCACACAGCTGCTCATTGGACTAATCTATGGAGATCGTATTTTATATATCTAAACTTATCCTGTTTTTATACCTTTACTTAAATTTCATTCTTCCTTTTATTTAAATCATTTTGTAGTCTTAGATTTGTTTTATACTCTTTTTTCTTTTAAATATATGATATTTATACTAAGATAATGTGTGTAGGTGAACCGTATGTTAAGAAGATTAGCCGATATTTGCCACCATTAGGACTGTATTTAGCAATTGCATCATAACTTGGTCAACTTGGATTAATTAGCACATCGGTGTCTAGTGAGTTAAGCTGAACATGAATTAAACTAAATGCCATTTGTCTTACTTTACCTTAAATGTGTTGATCCTGTCAGACAGGAAGAAATCTAGGACATTCTTAATGTGCTGCTTTGGTCATAAGATTCACTCAGTACTGTTAAGTTTTGTCAAATAAATCAGCTTTTGTTGCTTTAACAAGTACCCAGTTTAAGTTAGACCTGCTAACGTGAGCTTAGTTTGAAAAGCTAACACCTATATATTAATTAGATTGGATACAACTACATTCATTGAAATCAACAACTCACAAAGTTCACTCTATTGAGTGTATGAGAACAACTCTGCCAAGCTTAAAAATGCGACTATGGCGACAACAAAAACTAGTTTGACGCTGTTGTCCAGGACAGTAAGGACACATCCCTGAAAAAAAACAAATCCCTTTTGTTGCACAAGCGATACCCCTGAACTCACAAAATTAAATTTGAAGTTACGGCAGTGTTTTTCGTTAAAAAGCTACACCTAGCGAGTGAAGTATAAACGATTGTAGGAGAACACGATATATAGTAAAGAGATCCTTGAATCCTTGAGATTTCTTGAATCGATTCATATCTGCACCAAATTTGGACTAAATTGAATTGTTAGGAGGTTATGTCCGTAAAACAACGTTTTACAAAACAGCTCCCACTAGGGAGTAAAATATGAAATATTAGAGCACAATACAATATGTAAAAGATAGAACTCCTCAGGTTTATTCGTACACGCCAAATTTGGACTAAATCAGAGTACCACCATATGGCCCGGAAAGTTTTGGAGATAAAGCTCCTCTTAGTATTCCAAATATATGATCGACTTTTCCCATAGTCGATCCCATTCTTATTTCTCTAAACTCTATGGGGGTATGAAATTTTAAAACAATCCATTAAATAGTTAGTTAAGTATCAGCAGCGGCAACGGATGATTCTATATAATCCGTGACTTACTATCCTTATTATGCATCAAGATCTAATCACCGTTTTGACTCCCAAAATCCCACCTTTCCAAAAAATTTCATCAAAATCTGCTCAGAACCTGTTGGGTCATCCTGCTCAACACACAGGATAACTTGTGCCTTCCATTAAACGGCACCAGGCATCTAACTAGCTAGACTTCTGTGGATGTTGGTTTCAAAAAAACAACAAAATGATATATTTTTGTGGCATTATTCGTCCAATGCAGCACAGAGGGGAGTTTTCTCTGTTGTTGCACAACAGAGAGCAAACTGCAAAGTAACAGGATGTGGATTTCATCAAACTGTCTCACATTCCAGCTAGGAGCCAAACACGAGGTCAAATAAGCAATTTCGCAACACCATTCTTAGAATAAAAAGCATTATTTTCTGCCAAGTCCTTCTCCGTAATAAGGCGGTGATTGACGAGCGACTGCAAGCGTCAGCTCAGATGAAATGGGAACAATTTGAAAATATTTTATGAACAGAATGACTTTTTGGATCCAGCCCGGCATCTAAAAAATTCACCCAGCTATGTAAATCTCTGCCTCCACCGCAAGCAGAACAGCTGTGGCTGGTTCCAATCACTCTTTGCTTGGTGTCGATGCAGCCAAACAGAAACGAATGCAGTCATAGATACTCCTGTAAAAATGAGCATAAACCTCCATCTTATAATAATTGAACATTGTAAATTCTGATCTTCCATGTGTTTGAACTTCAGAACCTGATTACAGCGGGGAGGGTGCACATGCTTGTTTTGAGTCTGCTCCCAAGGGGGGTGTCTGTCTATGAAGCTTTCACACATGCTTCTCTGAGCCTGCAGGACTTCAGGGATCCCACGCCGTCTGAGGAGTGCACCATTATGGGAAACACTTTCGGACAGGCCGGGGCGAGGATGGTGGAGGGGCGGCGGAAGTTTTTCTTGGGTCACTCCAAACCGTTTGCAGAGATCTCAGATTTCTTCCCATCCAGT
Organism: Lophius piscatorius; assembly: GCA_009660295.1. Classification (NCBI taxonomy): domain Eukaryota; kingdom Metazoa; phylum Chordata; class Actinopteri; order Lophiiformes; family Lophiidae; genus Lophius; species Lophius piscatorius. The sequence goes on along the minus strand of VRLP01007742.1, from coordinate 13,463 downwards.
TTCAGATCCAGATCGCCTTCCTCTCCGACGGGCCGTTCGTCTCAGGGCCCCCTTTCACCCCACGGGTAATAGTTTCCTTCCTCCCTGAGCCTCTCACCTGAAAAAAAAGTCAGATGGAAGACGGAGAGGAATATAGTCATCTTTTCATCTACAGACGGACTGAAGTAACCCTTCAGCTGGAGAGGAAACCCTATCTGCCTCCAGCCCGCTGTCTAAGGGACAGAAAGGAGAGGGCCAGGGGAAAAGGGGGGGGCAAAGTGCTTCCATGTGAAAGATGGAAGTGAAGTCTGGGAAAGACAGGGATCAACACCCTGAACACCAATAGCTCATACTCCCACTCTTTCCTCACTCAAACCACTATATAGAGTCCCATCCCATTTACAAAATATTCTGTTCAGTGCTGTTGTGCCTTATTTCCTTTAACTCCTTTCTCTTCTTTCTCTTCTTCTTCTTCTTCTTCTTCTTCTTCTTCTTCTTCATATCCCTTATATATGAAGAAGAAGATATATATATATATATATATATATATATATATATACATATATATCTTATATGAAGTATATGTATATATTTGTCTCTCTATAGCTCTGCACATAGATGCAGCTTCTTGGTGGTCTTAATTTCAAAATCAAAAGCTCTTTAAATCTGATGAGGAGAAATCTGCTTTAGAAAATGATACGGCATGATCAAACTTCCGGGGCCTCCCGTTCAAGCATGGTCTTTGGGGTTACAGCCTTTAAACGGCAATGCTGTCAGGAAGTCACACACAGGCTGCTGAAAGGGGAAATATGAACTTCTACTATATTTAGGTAAATTTGATTATTTGACTGAGCAGCGTGACTCAGTCAAAACATATGGGTAAGATACTTTTCTCTATACTTTAACTTTAATTTCCTTTGTTTTTTAATTTGGTTAAGTGCATTTTCTTGGCTAATTTCCAACACTTACATTTCTGAGGTGTGTCTTGGCTTTGTGCTGTAGGAGGTGAGAATGGAGGTGGTTGAAATTCATCAGTCTACGAAGGGTTACAAAGCTACAAAACTGTGAGATGAAGTTGAAGCATGATGGTCATGCAGCAGGACAATGATCTCAAGCAGAAGAGTAGCTGCTCTGGATGGCTCACAGGGAATGAATTCAAGTTTTAGAGTGGCCCAGTCAATGTCTACCCCATAACCCTCTATTTTTCTGCTCAACTGTTTGGTTGAACACATTTTAAGCCACTAATTATATTTGAAAAATGTGACAGAACCCTCTTATGATATGGCCTGGTTACAGAATGTGTGCACTTAAGCGTAAGGGGCCAGGGATAGAGCCCTGGGGGACACCACAGGTGATATTGGCCACTGAGGAGGAGGCATCAAATAAATTAGGATTTTCAAAAAAAGAAAGAAAGAAAAGCGTGTGAGGTCGTACTAAACAGCATTAATATTCTAGACTGAATTATCTAACTTTATTCAACTATTAGGGGACAAAAAAAACAAAAAACAAAACATGCTCTACCTAACTAATTGAATTAATATATTAATAATTAACCCATCATTTTGTAAGAAATGTTCACAATGTTTCCACCTGCAGTGTAAAATGAATTCTGAAGGATGTGGTTAAGAACCTGAAAACATTTAATCTTTTAATATGATAACGGAGGAGGCACGGTGTGCTGAATGTTCTCTCGTTGTGTGTGTGGGTTCTGTTCGGGTACCAGCTTCCTCCCAAAGTCCAAAAACAAGCACGATAGGTGAGTTGGTGACTCTAAAGTTTCCGTAAGAGTGAATGTGAGCATGAGTGGTTGTATGTCTCGATGTCTAAGCCCCGTGATGAACTGGCAACTCGTCCAGGATGTACCTGGCCTCTCGCTCAATGTCAACTGGGATAGACTCCAGCCCCTGCGAGCCAGAAGAGGATAAGCCGTTTAAAGAAATTTTTTATCATTAAATAGTTTTCCAAGTCAGATTTTCTTTTTTTTCCTTTTTAAAAACATGGTCGCCTTAACAATTTGTCATTTTATAGTAAATGTAGAGTGTGTGCAGTATTAAATAATAAATAAATAAATGCCCCAAAGAAATTAAAATATGCATTAATGAGACGCTGTGGTGGGACCTGAAAAGATCGTGTTCCAAAACCCTCCAATGTGGCTGCATTAAAGCAGTCATGCAAAGAAGAGTGGGTTAAAATTCCTTTACCGGAAATGTTCTCCAGACTCAGATGTGTTTGTTTGTACTTTATGCTGCTGAAGGTGACACAACTAATTATTAGGTTCTGGGGAACAAATATTTATTCACTGCCATATTAAAAAAAAAAGATCATTAATAACTTGTATTTCTCATTCATCAGGTCACTTTTTGTTCTACGTTTAATTCCAATTTATGAGCCGACACAGTTTAATGTGAGATGAACATAATATAGAGGAAATCCTGAGAGGTCCAATATTTTTTCTAAGCGCTGCATTTGATTAGATTTTATCCGTTCTATTGACTCAGGTTCATTGATGTTCCCTCCAAGAGTCGTTCCCAAACTGTTTCATATGGAGGATCCCTAAAGTGACAAACTTGATCACGGTCCCCCGTTGGATAAGACTTTGTTCTACGCCCTCTCATCTGATAAAAATTTGGCTTTGAGTTGTTTTATCGTAAAAATAGTTAGAAACTCTGTTTTTCTGCCGACCATGTGGAGCACATCCACAGACCATTCTGAGGGCCCACTTCCACTTCTAATGCCGCTTCTCTATAAAAATCAATTCAACCTTCCCCTACCTTATTCCACATTTTTTCAATTTCTAAACAATTTTCCTGTATTTCTTTTATATCCCGTTTGTAATCTCTTTGTGTCTGATGTACTTCTGTTCTGTGCATTTTATTCCACTCAAAATCTATGCCCCTTTTTTTTTTTAATATATACCAGACTGTGCAGTTTTGTTAGATTCAGTCACAGTCAGCTCTGCTCTATTCTATCTGAATATTTTCAGTTTCAACGTGAAACCCTCTGAAGGCTGAACCCCCCCTCCTTATCCTCCTCCACCCCCTGAATCTGATGGTGCAACAGAAATAGCAGCAGGCCCAGTCTGTTCAGGTAGCTTTCTCCCCTGTGGAGTCGCTTCGAGGAGGAGTCCTAATGCCTGCAGACATCTATGGCCACCGCCCAATCTGTTGCACGCTCCATTCATTTCACGCACTGCCAGAAGTGCTTTGTAATTATCCTGATATTGATGAAAGCTGATTCCAGCAGGTAATCGCTGACAGTTCAGCTGCTTTTACGCATCTCAGCAAAATGTCTCTATCCATTACCACTTGCAAATTAATTTCCACTCAATGACCATACTTGTTGATAAACTATGAATAGGCGTGTGTGTGTGTGTGTGTGTGTGTGTGTGCGTGTGTGTGTGGGGGAGATTAGAAATCCTTGACAGATCTCTGAAGCATAGCATATAACCAGGTTTACTTCACACAGAGATAACTGCGTATGTCGACACTGTGATAATTGCGCACTGCTACGATTCACCATAACTGCCTGTACCTCTACTGTTTATTGAAGTGATAATAGTAATACCAGCACTCTATATCACAAATAACTGTAGCACCGTCAAACTAATAGGAGCAGTGTGCTGTGGTAGGAATGCAAAATAACACCCAGATTCTGAGAGTGGATATAAATAGCAATGAAAGCTGATTCAGAGCTGTTTGTTCATATAAATAAATAGGTAAAAGGGTATTGGGAGTGGGAAAAGGGTTTTCAGAAATGGGAACAGGAATAGCAAAAAAATTTATAGAAATTAACTGAAAGAAAAATATGAATAAGAATTGTAATTATACCATCACATGATTATAACCAAAGAAAAGAAACTGAATATGAAGAGAAATAGGAATTTGTAGTACAAATAGGAATAAAGTAGAACAATATTCAGGATTCCCTGCCCTAAGTACATTTAATTGAAGAACAACAGTTAAAAAAAAAAGTTTTTAAGAAAAGGAGAAAAAAAAAGGAAACAGTTAAAAAATTCTGAAAATAGGAAAAGGCACCTGAAGATAGATGTGGGATGTGTATAAAATGATTAGTGGAAGAAATGCATAACAGTTTTTGAGTTTTACCCTAAAAACTCCCATCTAGATGTACTTAAATTCAACTTGTAATGGAGTTGGAGACAGTAGAACAAAAAATGGCAAAAGTTCCTAGATAATTAAAGGCGTCACTTCACTGCTTGACCCAACCCAAGAATATTAAGTTAGATCAACATGATTGCTCAGAGAGTGAGGGACTGGGATTGTCATTACAATTACCCATAATATATATATTATTATATTCATGAAAGGTGGGGAAAATGATGTCATTGCTGCGATTGTGTCTGCACCAAAATGCATGCACAGACTATTTCATGCATCCTTTTCAAATTTTATACCTATAGACTTCAGTGTGAGGAAGAACTGGATTAGTTTTCGGAAAGGTCGGTTGTACATTTCTGACACTATTGGGAGATTTATCTCGAAAAGTTTGTGGCCCATAAATGTCCAATTTAGTCCAAATTTAGTGTATATAATTAGATTCAAGGAGATCTATCTTGCATATATCGTATTTTACTTTAATGGTTCATGTCTGACTCACTGAGGGAGATTCTTTTTTTACAAAAGAGCATTGGTTTTTGGACTTTAGTTCTTAACTATGTGTCCGATTTAGTTAAATTTTGGTGCAGATGGATCTACTTGAGTATATCTAACTTCTATTATTTTTACTCTACAAGTTTATATTACCTTATCGTTTTGTATTGGATTGATTGTGCAATTTATTTGGAGATATAACCTTGCAGTCGGGGGACAGCGGCATAAGCTAGTTATTATTATAATTATTATTATGATATATATATATATATATATTCTTTTTTTATATATGTATTTTCTATTATACTGTATCTTATATGTCATGATCAATTATTAAATAGATTGGACACAGAATTAGACCTTCTCTATAGTGATGTCAAACCTCATGGGATTTCTGCTGTCCCCTTGGTGAGGCATGAAATTCCACAATGACCTCTTGACCTCCTTTCCTTAATCACCGACTTGTCTTCCCAAACAGCAGAAGTCAAGCAACATTGGTGGATTAATTTCAAATGTTCGTGTGAATCTTAGAGGAACACGGAGGATTGGTCCATATGACGGTAATAGGTGTGTAATCTGATTTCCGGTTAATACAAGCAAAATATCTCACAAAGTTTATGAAAACTTAGGAATGTACATCCTTGACGACACACAAACTATCTATTTCATGATGAAAGAAAGAAGCTTATATACTTTTTGGTGGATGTTTTAGAGTGAGTCGTGGCTCCAGAGGAAATGCAGCGGGAATGGATCCCCTTAAACCGACAAAGGTGGAGCATAACATGACCATTTTCTTTTCTTTTAATGCAGCAAATATCGTTGACAAATGTTGAATAACACACCTGTGTGGTAATACTGCCCACAACCTCTGTATTCTTCCTAGAAAATATACACAGCAATATATTTAAGATGATTGATCCCTGCTATAAATGACCACTTGTGCTTAAAAGTGGCATTTCTGCAACCTGTTTGATGTGTATGAGATCCCATCCAACGCAGTACTGAGGGTAAATAAAAACGCTTTAAAGGAGTAAATGAGCTTGAGCAAAGTGGCCCTTTGAGTCCCCATGTTTGTGGATCAACCATAATGGATTCTTTAGAGCCGTGAACGGTTTATAGGCATGACAGCCATGTTTCAGCACGATGGGCTTATCCCTACGCACGGTGCTAAGGATATTAGGGAATCAGGATGAAGCAGCATGGAAATGATGACTGGAGCAAAGCCTCAGCTCGCTGGTACTATAAGCCTTCGATTCTCCAGCACTCCGTCCCCAGGAAAGAGGGGGGAGGAGCAGACTTGGCACAGCTCCACGGTGTGATATCCTCCATTATTTCCTGGTGCATCTCTGTTTTAGCCACACAATCAAAAGGATGTCACCCAATCTTGGCATAGGGCAAATTAAGAGGAGGTCAGGGTTTCCTTTTGTGAAACGTCCTTTTCAAGACAGCGCTGGAATCCCTGTTGTCCATATGGAGATCTGTCGGAAGAGTTGGATGAGAGCCAGGTCTCTGATGCCTGGAACTGAGCTACAGGCCCATATGAATGACACACGCCAGGACGACAACATAAGGTTCCCTTAACTTAATCCATGTTGTGGCGCTGTCACATATTTCACATTAGCTGTGTTTGGCTCTCAATAACAAAAGTGCATCTTATCTTTATCAAAAATAGTGACTTCTCTCCAGTTTGCCGTCATCAAGCTGAAACAGGGTTTGCCCACCAAAGTGAATACCTCCATCCAGTCCACCCACAGTGGCCCTCCTGTCAGAGACGGGCCACGCAGAAGGATGATTTATGTCCCACCTCTTACCCCCCACTGTAAATTAGAGACCACGGGTCGAAACTGTTTTTCTTGGTGAGCAAGAGCATGCTTGTGGCTAAAAATCAGGGCAAACACTGTTTATCATCTGCCTGACGACAGCCCCCCTCAGGGCAAATTAACCACCAAGCCATATCGACTGGCACGGGCCGGGAGTCAGTGCCCCTTCACTTTGATTAATCTGCCTGTGTTCCTGCTCCAACTCTATCAAAGTGATCTAAGTGAAGACACACAGCATTGATCTGTAAACACAGCAGCACCCCATAGTGAAAATGCACACAAACATTCACAGAATGAGAGGGAATGGGGCAAGAATCACTGGAGGGTCTCCTCCAGCTACAATTATAGGAAGGAAAAGGTATTTGAATTGATAATAATTGGCAAGCACCTCTTTAAAAGTGGAAAATATTACCTTTTGTTCTTAAACAGTTATTGGTCAAAGGTGGCAAAAGTAATCGCAGTCCTTAAACGACTCTGCTAAAAGTGGAAGTGTTGATTTGTTACTCAAATAAAAGGGGAAAAGCCGGGGCTTTACTTCAGATACTCAAAGCATGAAAGTGAAAAGTACCATTTCTAACTCTTGTTTGTGCAAACTTTACTGAACCTAAAGTCACATTATATAGATTTAAGTTATTATAACCTATATTTTAGCCTTCTTATTTTCTGTTTTTGCCATTCATTAGCAATGTATTTGCATAATGTATGGAGTATAAATAACCATTATGCCGAACACAAGAAGAGAACAACTAAGTAAATTGAAAAATCACAATCAAAATGGATGTATCCTCTGGATCCACATTGGAACTGGGAGAGGGGGAAACACTGGGTCACAATACAGAAACAGAGCGGACTATGATACCAGTATTAGATCATACAGAGTTATAAAAGTATAAAAGTTATTTATAAATTGAAAATAGATCTGAGGCTGACCCTCACAATTATTACATAATCAATTAAACAAAATTATTTTTGCATTATCTTAGAACTGCTTTTATATATATATATATATATATATATATATATATATAAGTATATATATAATTATATATCATTATTTATTATGGAATCATCATCGCCTCCGCTGCAGATCCTTCATGGTAACGGCATAACTCAAAAACTCTTTCGTGGATCATTTTTGGATTTTATGCTCACACTGGAGTAGTTTTGGAAAAGGTTGGTTGCATATTGCCAACACTAGGGAGAACTTTATCTACAAAAAGTTTTCGGGCCATAATCTCGCAAACCATCGGTCCGATTTTTGTCAAAATTTGGTGCATATGAATCGACTCAAGACCATTTAGCTTGCATACATCATATTTACTCTAATAGTTAATATTTTATAGAAAGGGGAAGCCTTTTTTTACTTTACTTTAAATTTAATTTGAGGAGTTCAACCAGGGGGATTACTTTTACAGGTTAAAAGTGGATTTATTCGGGTAATACCCTTACTTTATCTGTATGAAAACAGCTGGATGAAGAGGAAATATTATATTTCTTCCTTATTTCCTCATCGTTTTCCAATGTTTGATGTACGACTGGTGTTCCTAATCATGTCATGAGGTTTTGCAGATTCTGCTAAGACTGGCGCCTTTAGCACCTCCTAATTTGAACCTATACGTTTTCATTGAGCATTTATTGACATGATCGTCATGGCCACACTGCTCTGACACCATAATAGTGATGGTGTTTACTCTGTTTGTATCATATTATAATATAAGTTACTATATATGTCAAATTCCAGGTTTCCTATAAGCAGTGTCAGATCCTTTTGTGTAAGCTGAATTCTGTATTAAGATCCAAATGGGCGACTTGCATTAAATCAATATTATATTCTCATGGATTTGGATTGGTCCGGTTTTATCAAGAAGTTGGGAATAATTTCAAATTACAGCTTGTTCATTGCGACAAACAGAATACTCTCAGAACGTCTTCAGTTGTTCTCACATATGCCATATCATAAAGAATGTGAAGTCACCATTAGAGGTTTGATTATTATGTGTTGCATGTACAGATGAAGGAATACAGAAGGATGTTGTGCCTCTCCAGAGAACAAACGCTTCCTCTATTTTGCGATATGAGATGTACAAATGCAAATATCACTATAGGTGTCTGAGTTTGTAATAGTGTTGAATAGAAAATGAGCTGCGCTTTCTCCTCTATTGTCCTGCATACAACTCAAATGGAGAAAAATATTCACCAGCAGTGAATATCAGGAAGACATACAACCTAACCTGACCAATTACCAAATCCTGATTATTGTTTGACGTTTGTTTAAGATGTACATAAGAAATTCTGCGATGGCTTAGCAGAATCCGTTTTAGTATTCATGCACCTACTTTTGTTATCCGTATCATTTCATACATGTTTCGTGCCAATTTTGTCCATTTGCAAACTCATTGTTTCTGTCTTTCTTTCTTTCGTACATGGGCCTATAAAACCTAAATAATAATGATTATTACATCATAATAATGTACTATGAAAGTTGTAATTAAAGGCTGGTCTTCTTCATGTGGTTTATTTTATATCATTTGCAAGAGACATAAATTAAGTCACACGTAACAATAAAACAAAACAACAATGATACATTTCAAAGTGTTTAATATGTGTAACAAAATTAATTAAAATCACATACAAAGTACATGATGGTTCCCTGCAAAGCCAGATACTTCTTTATGTCATTTTATATCCTCTGATTCTTGTAAGAATTTGTGCTAGAGTAAAAATCACACCTTAACAATTAACTTGTAGGTTTCCTGTCCTCGCGGAGACATGATGTCACTCTTTCTCAGACTGGCTGGTGAGAGGAATGAAAAACGATGTACATGCTGTTGAGTTGCTACTGCTCACAATCATCAAATGGTGCACTCTGGTTTTATAGAACATGTGTTTCATAATCCTGTGAAAGCCCTCACTCATCGCTCCGTGCAGGAATGAAGATTGGGTTCACCCTGATCTATAAAGTTTGATTGGGTGGCAGGTTGCGCTCATCTTTTCAAGGAATCTGCACAAAATGTTGTGTTAATCCAATTCTTCACTGCCCAGCACCGAATGCATCACATATGGAAAACAATCTGTTTTAAGTGTAGGCTTGCCAACTTGTTTGGCAGACAGTGACTGAGCATTTTTTGGCGTGTTATTTATTATATAACTCATGTGGATCTGCTGCTTTAAATCCTGTGTCTTGACATTTACAGCACGCTTCCTATTGTCAGTGATTTGCATCAGGCAGCTGGTGCTCACATGCAGTTCACGTTAAATCAGGCATGGCATAAAGGCATGAAAAGCGCAATGCTGTTGGGTCTCATGCATGGGTCAAAGCAGCGTCAGATGTGCACATCTGATGGTTAAGACTGCCTGTGTGCATACAACTGGAATCGGACACCATTATCACTTGGTGTCAAAGTCTGAATAATTGGGAGAAGAACGGCCAAAAAATGTGCAAATACAGAATTGTATTTCAGCCTTTAACAATCTCAAAATGAATTCAGTGGAGTGATTGTTGTTAATTAAGAAGCTAGCACACTGACTTGATATTTTTCTGCAGGTCACATGACTTTTGCAATTTTTCTGCACTCAATGCACTGCATTTAGGGAATTTCTGGTGAAATTAATGGACAAATAATTTAAATGTACTGGATCCCTTCAGATTAAGCTTTAAACTGCATGATGTGGCCAATATTTTTAAGATGTGATGGGAATTAAAAGAGCCATTTAATGGAAGCGGCCAATGTGAGTCACTATACTCAATGGTCTTTTTTTGGAATTTACAGATGATTAGTTTCCTCATTTGTCATGCCAGACAGATTATACAACATTGTGGTCGGATGCCGTTTAGCTCGGATTATCAACTTCATTCTCTTCCTTTCTTGTGTTGTCATCTCTTTTTGGTGGAGAAATGTTTTATAGACCTTTTTCCTTTTTCATTGACTCTCATCTATTTCTGTTTCTATTCCCTTTTTCTTTCACATGTTGGATCTATATTTACCGAAGTCCAGCACCTTATACGTGTTAAAATTGTCTAAATGCAAGCTAAATGGTGCCAAGCAACTTTGTCACCTGTGTGTGTTAATAAACACATGTTCATAAAATCATGGTATTTAATATATTGAGACATAGATTGTGGCTGTCGATGGGATGAAAAAAAGGAATAAGTGATGATGGCTCTGAGGGTTCGCTAAAATGAAACTCTTCTGCTTAGCAGTTTGCTCGATTTTTTTTTAGACATCCACTTGTCAGCCATTACATTATAACCCCCTACCAGATATTGTGTAGGTGCTCCTTTAACCACAAACACAGCTCTGACACATCCAGGCATGAACTATACAAAATCTCTGTGTTCTGGGGTGTCTGGTAATAAAACAATACCAGTAGATTATTTAAGTCCTTTAAATTGCGAGCTGGGGTCTCCATTCATCCAACATTTCTTTCAAGACATTACTTTTATGTTCCAAATTCCATAGCCGAAAATTCTTTGCTGTGCGGCAGGAGAGGCAGTGAAAGAAGCCGCTGATTTAATACCATTTTCTTGAAGGGGTATTCATGGTCTTCCACAATCTTTACATAGGTTGTGCATGTAAAAGTAACATGAATGTCATGACCCAGGAGTTCCCAGTAGAACATTGCAAGTATGGCAAGAATGGCACTGCCAGCCTTGGCTTTTCTTCTTCCAATAATGCATTCTGGTGCCATCTCTTCCTCAGGTCCAGGATGAACACACATGCGCCCATCCACATGATATACAGGAAAATGTGATTCATAAGCACAGTTCAACTTCTTCCAATGGCCCGTTGGACAAATTTGATGCTGAAATGTCAACCTTTAAGTGCTTTAGGCAGTTGGCAAAGGTCCACACGGTTATGCGACTTGTCTGCGCCAACACAATCCCACACGCTGTAAGTAAGATGTCTTCTGTAACTTTATATCAGAACTAGCTTCAACTTTTTCAACAGTTGGAGCTACAGAAGCTATTTTTGGGAACGTACAACATGGACTGGCGTTCCCTCCCTACATGAGTCTTGGATGCAGTTTCACTGCAAAAAATGGTCAAAGGAAGGTAAGAAACACTGACCAATAACAGACCAATGAGTCCACAATTCCGGAGATACTCTTTCATCTAGCAACCACCATTAGGCCCATGTCCAAGTTGCTCAAATCCTTACAATTGCCCATTTTCTATTTCTAACACATCATCCTTGGGGACAAAACGTTCACATGAGGCCAAATTTACCAAATCCATTAACATGTGCTATTGAAATGATATAATTAATACCATTCACTTCACCTGTCAAAGGTTATAATGTCATTACTGGCTAAACACCTATGATGTGTGTATTTTGAAAATTATTTTAAAGATAATTTTTTAACCATGTTATGCTGCATAACATGGTTAAAAACATTTTTTCGGACATTTTATTTTCTACTTTTGACATTTAAGCAGAACAATGTTAATGAAACAGTTAAATAGTAATTTGATTTTAATACGTTTTAGCCGTTTCTCCTGGCACTTGTTTATGACGTAGTCAACTTCAGACGGCTGGCTAGGAAAATGGCGGCGTCCAGTGCGCGAACAGTGGGGTCGTTTTTAGTAAAATGTGGGAATTGCAGCTCTAGATTAACCACAGTCACGTCACAGATAAGCCGACAGGTGAAATGAGATTTTATCTTTGATAAACCCAGCAGCTTTGTGTATTAATAAACGCTAAGTCGTTTAGATTTACAAAGAGCAAGCGCTAACGTCCTTGAGTTGGCACCCTGTTGCAGCTTATTTTAACCGTTACTCGCTTTAGATTCATTTGAGTAAAGCAACAATGGCTGTATTTGATTTTGCCGCTGCGTTGTAGAACGTTTGATGCTTTCATCTAAATGATTGAGACCTTATAATCAATTCGGCTAAAGTTTTGAGCTGCTTCAAAAATTAAATGTGTCAAATATTAGCAAGGTAGCATGGCAAACGTTACATGTCAGAATAACAGCTCATGTCCTCCTGGGATCTTTCAGGTACTGAACAGGCAGATATGTGCGAGCTCAGCCCTTCACAGAAAAAACCTAGCTGCTGCAGGGCCGGAAAAGTTCACAATGGAGTTCATCGAGAAGCAGGTGGAGGAATTTAACATCGGGAAAAGACGCCTGGCTAACATGATGGGAGAAGATCCAGAGAACTTCACTCAGGAGGACATAGACGTAAGAACGGATTGCATTGTGCTTTACTTCTTGCATTCAAGTGCTGTCATCTCGGTGTTTCGCGTGTCTACCGGTTTGTGCAAACCTGCTTTGCATCTATTATTGTGCTTTTTGTCTTAAATTACAAGTATAATTTACTCTTTTTAAATAAATTTGTTTTATGGTCCTCTTTTCTCATGAAAGTCGTGAAAGCTAACCAACAGAAGACAATTTGACCTGTGTTTACGCTTTTCCCCGGATATTAAAATGGACACTAAGTTTTCATTAATTCATTTATTCTTCCATGTATCCTGGATCTGATCATGGTTTAAGCAATCTAATTAGGTTAGTCCAGATGACCTCCTCTCCAGCAACACTTTCCAGATCCTATTTGGGGATCCTGAGGTGTCCCCAATGCAGTTCTGATACACAGACATTGCCAAGTATATATCAGTACACTGCACTGTTTTATCATTTATTATTTATTGTTCAGAACAGTGGTTGGGCCCAGATATTCTTACAGTGGTACCTCCGTTTACGAGCTTAATTCGTTTCGAATGATTTCCATTCGTTTCGAGAACGAATGGAAATCCCAGATAAAGGATCATGAGATCTGGCAGACTAGACTTGCATATTTAACTCAACAATCACTTGTTAGAGCATATTAGAAATATCTCCACACTTATTCCAAACATCGCACCATTTGTGTATGGCTCCTTTTTGTCATTTGATACACAGGAAACACTGTACTTCCTTGGCGAAGTTTAAGATGATTCTATGATGTTTACATATTATACCCCCGTTCTTCATTCCCTTCATTGGCTTCCCATCTCCACCAGGATTGATTATAAGATCTCTCTCCTCACTCACCAGTGCATCCATGGTAACGCACCCCCCT
>VRLP01007741.1:0-20167 GCA_009660295.1 Lophius piscatorius | reverse complement strand
TCTCTCTCTCTCTCTCTCTCTCTCTCTCTCTCTCTCTCTCTCTCTCTCTCTCTCTCTCTCTCTCTCTCTCTCTCTCTCTCTCTCTCTCTCTCTCTCTCTCTCTATCCAGGTACTTGACGTAATCAGGATGTAAGTGGTTGAATAATAGTGTTATAGCTGAAAAAAACAAAGAAATAATCCATGTTAATGTACATGGTGCCATTTAAAGGTGCAGTGTGTCATATTTTAGTGGCATCTAGTGGTGAAGTTATAGACTGCAACTTGTATTAGGCATAAGTTCCCCCCTTCCAGATCTAGGAATCTATGGCGGCCTTCAAGTGTCAAACTGCATCGAGAAGCCATCATGTGGTTCCTTTAGATAGAAATGAAAAATTGATTACATTTAAGATTTAGATTTAAGATTAACAATATGATTAAATGTATTATTTAGAACAATAAAAAACAATGGCAAAGGTAAACAGGAAGGCCCGACTCGTGAAATCGTTTCGAGGTAAACTCAAGCATCCGAGGTTATTTGAAGTGGTGAGGTCTGGGCGTGGTCGCGTCGAACAATGGCAGAGGAACGGGTGGGCAGCGTGTGACCCACCTCTCAATGGCTTCACAAGTCGGATCTTTAAGTTTCCCCTGATAGTGAGCTTTCACACTCAGCTGCTTTTTCTTGTGCTAAATAGTAACATGATCCTCCATTTATCAGCGCATAAATGAGTTACCTAGCAACAAAAAAAATGTATATATAAAACATGGCAACACAACATGATGTATCCATGGAAGAGGACCCTACTATAATCCAATAAAAAGAGACCCCTAAATTTTGAGCACTGCACCTTTTACGATTGTCACCTGTAACTAGCGGGGACTGCAGATGATCAGATATGCAGTTTGATTCACATGGGTGGGGTCTCACACACACACTTGCACATAAACACCCATAAAACCACTTGCTAACGTAAAGGTGTGTCTTTTGTTCAATGAGGCACGGAAGAAAAAAACTGAAAATATGTCATTAGGCGGGAAGAAGAAGTAAGCTGTGCAGTGAGTGAGTGCAGTGGTGTCTGTGTAAGTAAAAGCAACGTAATCCTCGGTTGTGCTTCTGCTTTTCCTGCTTCTGCCGCGAGTGTGATCTGTCTCTGCTGCTCTCTAGCCTCGCCACGGCGACTTTCCTCCTGAGTAAACGCTATCTACCAGTGACCTCTGACCTTCATGAGTGCGAAGCACTTTCATCACTTTGCGAAGGGGTTCATGCCACTAAATAGAACCAGGTATGGATCCCGATTAGCCAGTCCAGGATGAACTGGTGCAGCTTGAGAAATCATTGGCAGGTACGAGGGTCTCGTTTGTACTCAAGTTAAATGGTAAATGAGAAACCTTCAAAAACTTAGAGGAAAGAAAGTAGTCAGACATTAAATAATAGTTACTTTTCACTCATAACAAGCCAGAGCTGTTTCTTTTTAAATGTGAAGCTAGGTGTGAAAACAGTGTTATTCGTCAAAACAAAAAAAAGGAGCTCCCGTTAGTGAGAAAATAAGATGGGTACAAGATAGATTTGATCGAGTCGATTCATATGCAACAAATTTGGACTGAATTGGACCAACGGTTGATAAATTATGGCCCGAAGCATTTCGGAGGTAACCGACTTTTCCCAAAATCGATCCAGTTCTTCCTCGCACGAAGGTCTATGTGGGTATAAAAGTGTAAAACGACCTTGAATTGAGTTATCACGTTAACACAAAGTATCTGTGTACCTGTATAATTCTGGTTCTGGTTTGTTATGGTTTAAAAGTGATATTCAGGCTAAATCAATTACATAAATCCGACAATTTCTAAGAAGAAATGTTACATTTTTTCGACATTCTATCACCATCATCTATTTTTATCATGACTGCATTAGTTCATCATGGCTTCAAAACAAGGTGGTGAAAGTGTCACTCATCCCCCCCCCCCTTAAACAACTTTCTTTTTTCTTTTTTTTTTACAGTGCACCCACCACAGTTCTCAAATGACTTCTGATCCTAGTCTTAGTTTTCAGCGCTTCTCCTTTAAACTCCTGATGTTTCTCTCTGTCTAACTCCAGCACTTTTTCTTCCTCTTGGTGTTGTTTACAGGAGTCTGCGTTTGTAATGAAAATAAGAAAGACTTAATTGAGTAAAGAGAAGAGACGAGTGAGGCCTCGATGAAGACGTCCCGGGGTGGCGTGCCGAAGATGACACATCAGGAGGGAGAGAAGAGAGAGACGGCGCGGCTCCGTTCTCAACTAAACTTAGGCGTCATGGTGGCATATCTTGAACTTTGACTTAGACATTTGCCCTGGATGTAACGGAGAGGCATATTTTTTTTTATATTTTATTTGATAGCGCCTCAAGTGTTTTTCAAGGATCGGTTTCTCCCAAAAAAAAAAAAAAGAAAAGCGTTCTTAAATGATTGATGACCATGCAAAAAAATCAACAACTGAACAACAGCTGCAGGAAAAAAAGCCTCATGGACTTAAATCTTAAGGAATAAAAAAACACATTGAGCCTGTTTGAAAAACAAATAACGTCACATTTAACCTCACCGTAGCAATAATTTGGATTGGTATGCTCCACCGGGTGTTTTCCAAAGAATAATATGATGATTTTGCACCTTTTGATTTTTGATTTTTCCAGACACAATAAGCAGTTCATGAACCGTCACCAGCCGACGTAAAAAAAAGAGTGTCAACATCTCACAATTCATGTAAACCTGCATTTGTATGTCTGTTCTCTGTCACGCCATTGGAGTCTTAAAGTATAAAGATAAAAAGTGGCAACACGCACATCGGAGTGTCTTCTTGTCTTCAACTGTAGGCTAAGCTCACCTCCTCTTAGAGGATGGAAAACTGTCTTAAA
Source organism: Lophius piscatorius (assembly GCA_009660295.1). Lineage (NCBI taxonomy): Eukaryota > Metazoa > Chordata > Actinopteri > Lophiiformes > Lophiidae > Lophius > Lophius piscatorius. The sequence goes on along the minus strand of VRLP01007741.1, from coordinate 17,303 downwards.
ATAACGAATAGTATATTGTTTTATTGACTTAATGTGTTCAGTCCTGATCTTAACTGTCAAAGATTCATTTATTTTAAGGACTTCAACCCTTTAAAAAATACTTTGTGTATATACTGAGCAGAGATTGTTGTTTAAAATCACAAAAATTACATTTGAAATATTTGATTTTCGTATATTGAATGCCAAACGGATTCTTTTTATTTGTAATTAACTGATTTTGAAACTTTACTCCGTTTTGTTGACATATCTACACTTTTACTGATTTAATGCTTTTTTTAACATCAGTCTTGAATATGAAATATGAAGATTTATAGGATTCTAATCCTATAAAATGCGATTATGGCCTGTCCATGTGTGAGAAAGACCCTCAGAGGGAGGAACTATAACTGCTGCACAGTAGAATTTTAATCTGGATACTCTGATGGCTGCACAAACACGCACGCACACACACACACACACACACACACGGATGTTTTTTACATACACACATCACTGTCTGACACGGACAATATTCAATTTAAAGGCAATGTTTTTGTCCTTAACATGACGATGAACATAAATTTTGCTTATGCAGCAAATTTCTTTGACATTTTATAGGATCTATAGGATATTATAGTATCTGTTGAGACAAAATTACTCCAAAAAAAAATAAATACTGCCCAAAATTTATGCTGATTGCATTATCAGAGCCAAAATTATCACACACAAAAAAAAGAAGAAAATCAAAAATGAAAAGACATAGAGTGTATTTTTAAACCAGAATTACTCACACTGAACTTTTATATGAGCTTGAAACAGACCATAAAATAATAATTCAGCGTGAAGTGGTGCCTTTTCTAAAATATGAGTCTTCATATCAGTATGACATCATCAATGTGACATCATCAGTGAAATTTAGCTCCTGACATAAACTCATTCCCACTCAAACACTTCTTCACCTTTAACACCACGGACTGTTCCTTTATTTCACTCCGGATGTGAGACGCCATGTGTCCTCAGTCACCGTGCAGACGTTCTGGTTAAACACGGCGCCTCTGCCCGTCGCTCCGATTAAGAAACGTTTTACTGCCGCGCTTCAGACCTGAGGGCTGGAACACAGCCAACGGCTTGAGTCTGACTTTTTTTCCACCCAAAGACCGTTTGTGTTTATAATAATACAAACGTAGCAATGTGTTGATGATCTAATTCTATTTTCTAACCTACATTTATCGCTGTAATTGGCTGAAAATTTCACGTTAAAGTCACCCATCAAAGGCAAAAGCCTCTCCAAGAGCAGAAAATCAGGAATCCATTGTGTCAAAGATCTGTCAATCAAAGCTTCTTCTTCATGTACTTTTAGATTAGAGACTACGTACGTACACTGTGAAAAAAAGCAAAAAAATATGGTTACTATTTACAAGACATAACGGTGAATTAACATAAAACTCAGATCTAGTATAACGGTTTCATATAGTGAGTTCCATAAAATGTCAGTCAATCATTTTGTGGGACCGGTTGACAGAATTAAACTAAATGAATTAAACACAACCTTTTTTTTTTACTGCGTTTTCTTACTACAAAATGTGAGGGAATTGATACAAATCATGTAATATTATTGTAAGAAATATGAAATAACCCTGTAACCCTGAACCTGTTTATGGCAGCATGTATATGTTAAAGAGTAAGGGGCCAAGGATGGAGCCCTGGGGGACGCCCAAAGCTCAAAGGGACCACAAGGAGGATACATATATTAAGGATGGCTAAAGAGAAGGTGTTATTCGATAAGCAAGGTTTATTTTCATATTATAGAGTATGTGAGGAGTTACTTCACTTAATTATGTAACTTAATACAAACAATAAAAGTTTAATAAGGGTCAAATTGTTTACTAAAAATAATAGGTACTTCTTCTTCTTCTTCTTCTTTTTCATCTCGTTCTCCTTCTTCTTCCTCTCTACGATAAATCACAGCACGTTGAAGCGTTCTGCCTCTAACCGTCAAAGCTTTCCAACATTTAAAGAGTCATCATTGAATTTTTAGCATCTTCTCATCCAGCCTGCCAAATCCATTATTTGTAAAGTAATGTAACCGATATCTGCTGTGCGGCTATTCACTCTTAGCTGGGAGGCTGGGTGTCACGTCACGTTTAACCGCCACAGAAATACAGTCGGTGTGTTTTGATGGGAACAAAAGCACATTTATGCTGGTTAAACGGGTTAAACAACACAAGCGTTCATGTCTTTTCTTTTCTCGGGGCCTCCATGATAGCGGCATGCAGAAGAAGGTGGCATTTTTCAACCATGAAACCAATCTCCGTCACGTAGGATTCTAAATACTTAAAAAGGAATGTAAAGCTTCAAAAAGAAGATTTCACACTAATAAGATTGAATTGTTTGGTTTCGGGGTGAAAGTGTTCTTTTTTGGGCCTATAAACAATTTAAAGTCCGATTCTTTTAAAAGTCAAATATATCCATGTTTTATCCTCCACATGTGTGGTTGTTATTAGACGGATTAGTTGGTGGAGGCCTACATTCTGTCATCGACTGCCATCATCTAATTATCTGCAGATGATGTTGTTTTTTTAATATCCGGGAAAAGACTGGAATATTGTGGCGTTGTCGTCACGCCGACGGCGTCCGCAAGAGATCCTTCTCGTTAACCGGCTAACTCAAAAACAAGGTATTGGCTCATTTTTATATTTTCTACTCGCATGGAACTTAGTGTGAGGAAGGTGTGGATTGATGCTGGGAAATGTTGGTTTCATAATTCACCACTAGGGGGAGCTGTAGCCCCAAAAGTCCATGATTTTTTGATTTAGCATATGGACGGATTTTTTTTTTTTGTTCTTTCCTTTGCTACGATTGTTCCCCTTTTCTTACTTTTCCTAGTCAGGAATAACCATGGAGAATTCCTTCCAGCATGTTCTCAGATAAAAGACTTGGTGTTTGTTCATGATCCGATTGAGGCGTAAAATATTGGGTCACGGTGGAGTAAAAGGTAAAAGGTGTGAAAGGTACGACGTCACAGCCGGACGCTAAAGAGATCCGGATCAACACAGGATTGTAAACAAGTTAGCAAAAACAAAAAAGTCATGGATCAAAGCTTATTTTTTGTCTAACCAATCCTGATTCTGGGGGAAGTGGATTAGCCTGACAACCAGTGGGGCGAGGCCAGAATCAGGGTCATTTTGGACCCACGATTGGTCTTGGTCAAAACCCGTGCAGCCGCAGCCACACCTGAAAGTCTTTGTACGGTAATGATCCTGATTTAATCACAGCGCTGGCAGTTATTCCGTATGCTGAAGGGGAACACACATGGAAAGAGCTCCATGCGATAAACTGTATCATTCCAAAGGCATCTTGGAATGATCTGTGAGATTTGGAGATTTGCAGATGTAGGACTTTTGGCAAAAAGGGGATTTTTTTTCTTTCCTTTGCTCCGATTGTTCCCCTTTTCTTACTTTCCCTAGTCAGGAATCACCATGGAGAATTCCTTCCAGCATGTTCTCAGAGAAAAGACTGTGTGTGTGTGTGTGTGTGGGTGTGGGTGTGTGTGGGTGTGTGTTTGTGTGTGTGTGTTGTCAATGAGCATTCCAAAGTTGAATTCTTGCAGCAGGTTGATTCATGGTCACTTGAAGCCGGGTGAAACATAAAACACATGTTCCGGAATGATCCAGGAATAAATTCTTCTATTCTAATCTTTTCCTTATTGTGTTTTAAAGCACGTTGTTTTTCCATGAGGAAGCACTTTTTTTTTAAAATGCCAGAAATCATGACTCAATTCACAACTGGGCTTTATAATGGTGGGAATTTGTACATGAGTCAATGTCCCAGACCGTCACCACTTCCGCCTCTCCTCAGGACTCTCTGCGGATTCATCGGACCTCAGACGCCGGTCGGGGCGATGAGTCAGACACGCGGGGTTTTCTCCGCTGACCAGACCGACGGTGAGGCCCGGACCGGTTTCATGCGAGCAAACATGCATGCAGACAAAGCCATCCCTGTGGAGGAGGCCGTTAAAACACGAGGAGTGTCCCATTCCCATTGACTCCCGCTTCCCAGCATGCCCTGCTCCCTGTTTGAGCGCTGGCGTTCGAGGACACAAGCCTGATTTACTGAAGACAGTTACATCCCTGACAAGAAAGGGAAGGGGTCATAGGTCAGGAGTGAGAGTTAACGCTCAATTCTCATCCTGCATTTTTGTGTCGGAGACTACGGAAACAAATAGCGCCGTCTGATGGCGTGAATCCGGGCGCCAAAACAACTTTTTTTTTCTTTTTGGGGGGGAAAACTCACCGTGTGGCAGCGTCTCAGTAAACAACAGTCTGTTTAGCTGAAGCGATCCAGATGGAGACCCAGACCGGTGCTCGTATCGATTATAAGCCGAAAACACACCATGTGGAGGCCAGACTCTTAGTAAACACATGTTTGTTTGAATGAAAGGACTTTTTTAATATTGAAAGAACTACAAAGCTGCATCTTTGATGTTTAGAACAAGGCAGGTTCAATGCATTAATGCGATTTGTTTAAGTTGAAAGAACTAAATAGTAATAGGTCAGTAAAATGAGACATAACTTTGTTTATTACATTTAATGTAAAGCTGAATTAGGTGGGTTTTGGTGACATTTGATTTATAAAAGTCTTTGATATTAATGTGTTTTCTCATTTTTTTCCCCATTTAGTCAACCGAGTTTCATTGGACAGGTTGAAATAATTATATCCCCGAAAAAAATCTATCAAGGAATTTTCATTGTCGCCGCCAGCGCCGCCGCCGCAGATCATTAATGCGATGACTCAAAAATGATTTCATAGATCGTTTTCAATCAATCAATTTTATACCCACATAGACCTGAGTGTGAGGAATAACTGGATTAATTTGGGGAAAGGTCGGTTTCATATTTCCGACACCAGGGGGAGCTTTATCTGCAAACGTTTTTCGGCCATTCATTTTTCAACCGTTGGTCCGCTTTAGTCCAAATTTGATGGATATGAATCAACATAGAAGAGATCTATGTTGTAGTTTAAATCTTGCACTCTAACAGTTCACATTCTGCACAGTAGGGGGAGCGTTATCATGAAAAACACTGTTTTTTACAGACATAACTTCATATTTAGTCTGAATTGGGCGTATAATAATCAACTTAAGGATTTCCACATCGTATAAATCAGATTTTACCCACTAGGGGGAGCTTTTCTTCTTTTTTTTCACAACAAAAACACTGTTTTTCAGCCTTAACTTCACATCCTTTACCTTCAATATTTGTAACTTCCGTGTATGTAACTTTAACTTTAAGGAACACTTTAACTTCACTTATCTTTGCTGCGAGGGACAAGGAAGTAGTTAAAGTTCAGTAAATGTGATGCTTTGTTTCTTAGAGTGTAGACATTTGACTCCTCAGGCGTGCAGCCCGACATATTCAAATGTTTTTAGGAAAAGATTCTTTCTTGTCACAGATACTGAGAAATGTCAATTACATGGGGGGGGAAAAAAAAAGGAAAACCCCTCTCAGCGATTATCTCCTCTCTCCTTCCTTCAAGTGTCCTAGTAAATATTTTCGGTTTAGGAATAAGAATCAACCAGTGGGGAACTCACAAATTGTTTTAACTGCCCCACTTTTCCTCAGACCTCACACACTTAGCCACGGGGCCCGGAGACATCTGCACTACATCCTGCTCAAACACCAGGTTTCCATTAGGTGCTATCAGCAGAACGTGACTCATTCCAGCAAATAGAAGACTTCTAACACCTACAAGTAGTATATAAACGCTACTATAGCGTATATAAAGATTTTAACTTTGCTGATAGGTTTCACAACACGACAGGCATAAACAGGAACCTCCAAATCTGAGGCCAAGGTTCTTTTTTTGGAAAAAAAAGGGGGAATTTTCTCCTCTGGTTTGTGGTGAGTTCCTGCCTCAAGCGGAGAAGTTTAAGTATCTTGTTTTTTGTGTCCAATGATGGCAGAACAGACCGTGAGATGGACTGGCGTTTCGGTTATCTAGTGGATCCACGTTCTATCCCTCAGAGACCCCAAGAATGAGGTCAAGGATACAGACAGCTGAGGTGAGCTTCCTTCATGGGGGTGGGGCTGGGCTCAACTTTGGAGATAAGGTGAGGAATTCAGACATATGGAGGGAGTGGAGCTTCTGCTGATGAGAGGAGCCAGTTGAGGTTTTTCGGACTGACTGACTCCCTGATTAGGACGCCTCCCTTTGGAGGTTTTCCTGGCACATTTGAACTGGGAGGTTACCCAGAACCCCCTGGAGGGACTAGATATCTCATCTGGGTTGGGAATGCCTCGGATCGCCCAGGATGAGGTGGAGAGTGTTGCTGGGGAGAGGGATGTTTGGAAGTCGTTATACATGAAGTTGTCCTGGATAGATCGGTTCGGTTCACCAGCAGCATCTGATGCCAGTAGGAGCTCATTTATGGAGTTCTCTGCTCCATAAAGGAGCTCCCCTGCTCCATGAAGGAGCTCCTCTGCTCCATGAAAGTGCTCCTCTGCTCCATGAAGGAGCTCTCCTGCTCCATGAAGGAGCTCTCCTGCTCCATGAAGGAGCTCCTCTGCTCCATGAAGGAGCTCTCCTGCTCCATGAAGGAGCTCCCCTGCTCCATGAAGGAGCTCCTCTGCTCCATGAAGGAGCTCTGCTCCATGAAAGAGCTCCTCTGCTCCATGAAAGTGCTCCTCTGCTCCATGAAAGTGCTCCTCTGCTCCATGAAGGAGCTCCCCTGCTCCATGAAGGAGCTCCTCTGCTCCATGAAGGAGCTCTGCTCCATGAAAGAGCTCCTCTGCTCTGTGAAAGTGCTCCTCTGCTCCATGAAGGAGCTCCTCTGCTCCATGAAGGTGCTTTGTAGGGTGTGATGGGTATTGTCCATGATGGATGACAGTTTGTTAAGAGTTTCTTCTCTCTGCTACTGACCTTAAGGGAGACCAGTTCTCCTCACCAGCCTGACCAGCCGTGAGACGTAGTATTAAACTGTATAAAGATCTTTTCGTAGCCTTCAATGGGTGGGAGACATCTACGTCACCGTTATTTCTTATGTTTTAAATATGCATTTTTAACTCCAGTTTCCTCCTCAGACTCCTTAACTGACACGATGCTTTCGTTACGTCAGGAAAACCAAACACCAGCGAACGCACCATACCGCCTTAAAGTGTGTTACGTGCCCCCGCTCTTCAAATGCAACCAAAACAAAAATTACAAAGAATGGATGCTCTAATATCAGACTAACACGGGCCGCCACGACTTTAAGTAAATATTGAAAGATTTCCAAAGAGCAGGGCACGTAGAGGCTATCTCAGCTCGAGTATCCGTTTCCACAATACCAGCATCTTTTTTTTTTATTTTGCTTGGCTCTCTCAGCTGCCTCATGCAGGTTCGGCCTCCATCCCTTCTGCTCACTTTTTTTTTTTGTGAGAGAGCGAGAGAGAAGAATAACAACCGGTTGGAATTTATTGGTTCAAAGCAAATATAAGAGGAGATTAAAAAAAAACAACAACAAAAGGACTGGTACCACTTTACAATCAGACTCCCCTTTATTAAGGATTTATAAATAGCTTGTATTTAGTTTGCTAATTAAGTTATAAACACTTCAATCAATTGATTTGTGATAAACACAAATCAATAATAAGCTGATATAACTCATTAGAGCTAAAGGCTAGCAGGAACCTGATGCTTGCCAAATAGTGAGCACACATATCTGTGCTGCTAATGTTATATTGCCAAATAGTGACCCATGTTGATAAATTGAGATAGAAACTGTTTATAATTGTTAACTAATGACTTATAAAGCCTTTATGAAATAACTTATAATCTTATTTTAATCCATTTATGAATCTTTTATAAAAGTAAAATGGTAGTAATAATAATAATAATAATAATCATAATAACAATAACAATAATAATAATAATAACCATTATAATGACAATAATAATAATAATGATGATAATAATAGTAACCTTATTTATATAATAGTATTCCTACAGTTACAAACTGATTTATAAGATTAAAAAACTTAAAATAAAGGGATCAAATTCATAAATTCATGTGAAAAAAAATAAAAATGAAACACATAACTGTATTTTTAAAAATTAATTAAACGGAGAATGCCTTCATAAAAGATAGAACAAATCAAATTCGGAAGAAACCCCAGTAAAAGGAGATAAAAGAGGATATGGAGCTAATCATTCTGATCTGATCCAAAGAGGCAGGAGTCAGAATGGGGAGGCCCGGGTCACCTTCAGTCCAAAGTCTGGATTGTGGAAGGGCTATCAGGGCCTTAGAGGACCTCAGGTTCTGACCGGTATTTGGATAAAATCCCTTTTTTTTTTGTTTTTAAAAACCCATTGAGTTAATGAAGAGAGGTTGTTCCCCTGTTCCAAACAAACTTACTCCAGAGAGGAACAGTGAGGCTAGTATAGCAGCTGACAGTTGAAAAAATGAATCCCAGCACGTGACAGAGACATGGCCGTTAAGTGAGGGAAAGGCCCGACTCAATTTGTTTACGGCGCGATAATCTGGAGCACGCATCTTGATTGTGTGCTGGCAGAAGATCACTGGCTGTGCTGTGACTGCTGAGGCACACATGGATTACACTGGCCTCTTATCTGAGTGACTAGCAGGTCTAATGACATCTGCACATAGACCGGTTAGGTAAAAGAAAAAAAAGGCCCCGAGCACAAAGTACCTCAGAGTTTTCTCTGGGTGATTTCGGTCGGGCTAACAGCAGAAGGACCGAGCTGAACTTTCATTTTTATCCCCGCAGTCTTGGAATAAAGTCGGGAAACAGCCGGTCTCTCCGATTCTTTATCCATCTCTTCGTGATCAAAATGTTTAGAGAACATACGCAAACAGCACAAAGCAAACAAAATATATATGATTGTTCTGTTGTTCCCGTGGAAACGTGATTTTTTTTTTTAAGGCCAGCTTGGACAGTGGTCATCTAGTTCCTGCAGAAGTATGTTTCGAGCACCAGCCTTTATCTCGGGTGGTTACTATGGCAAACACACTAATGAATTTAAACTAATCAAAACACAGTAAAGTCAGGTCAAAGGTCACCGGACATTTTAAACATTAATTGTGCCTCCTGTTTACGCAGAACTCGGCAGATGAATGTTCAAATGCTGCGCGGCGTACAAAAGCAGCGGGCTGGAATGGAATGTTGTGTTTGCGTATTTGCAGTCACTCGGAAATTGTTTTCTTAAAATCACGATATATATACACATATATAATTGTAAATGATCGGAGTGTGTGGCTGTATGTTTACTGTGTAGTTAAAAAGAGATGTGAATCCCCAGGACACTATACCTGCCAGAATAAAAGTCATAACAATAGTAACAAAAAAAAGTCTGGTAAGGTTTGTTTTTTTTCCTTGTGTTTTTAAAAAATGTTTTCCGTTAATGGTTCATTTCTAAAAGTCACACACTGTCACACACTGTCACACACTGGTGAATTAGATAAAGATTTTTCTTTTTAAAAACAACTTTATTCATGTTATTTAGTATTGCTTATTGATAAAATATACCAAGTATACTCTGGTTACCGAGACGCTTGTCACCCATGATGACGTTTTCTTACAGAAAACTACACAACACGGCCACTTGGGGGCGTCAGAAACAAGCTGACCCAACATTGACATATAATCACTTTATATTTTGATCTGCTCTATTTATTATTATTAATAATAATAATAATAATAATAATACATTTAATTTATAATGCACTATTATTATAAATATTATTAATAAATAGCAAACATTTGCTTGTGTAAGCATCCTGAAGTTGCGTAGGAGTGTAAGCGTTTATCTGATGTTTTGAGTCCTCTGGCTAATCTTTTGAATTGTCACTCTGTTTGGGGTTATGTTTCTTGTATGGTTCTAAAATGCATCACAATGTTCACTAGCTAGTTAGTGACTTTGTCCTTGAGTCATTTATTGTATTATATGTACTCTACACTTGTTTTCGGAGCTTCTTGAACCAAAACGGTTGAATCCAACAACAGAAAAAGCAAAATCATGACACACAGTTTATGTCGGACAGTTTCAAGACTGTGTTGTGTCGCAAATCTCCTGGCTCTGTTGTTCACAACAGACTCTGGGCTCACAATGAAGCTCTGTTCGCCCCTGTTGGTCAACAACGCCGGCCCCCTCCTTCTGAAAGGTTTCTCCGCTTTGGGGAACCCATTCCCAGCCCACCATTTGCATGACTATATGCAGGTCGGTAGCGACGTGGCTTCAGAGCACGGGGTCAAATCCACCTGAGGACCTGCAGAATCTCTGTTTGCATGTTTGTGTGTGTGTTTTTGTGGGATTCCAGGGACGCCCCGGAGTCAACAGGTCAAAAAACATTCAATAAAGGTGAATTCCATCCATCCATCCATCCATTTTCTCTAAGCGCAAAAATCCCGGGGAGCAGGATCCTATCCCAGCAGACATGTATGTGACAGTAAGACAAGTTGACAAACAACACTTGAGTCTTACTTTCACATCTACATGTATTTTCATCTATACTGCGTGGTTTTTTATGGAATTTGGAATGAAGCTGGAGAACTTCAAGGGAATATAATTTAGTATTGCTGTTGTAAAATTAGTTTATCTAACCCAAATAAGTTAAGTCGACCCAACAGAATCTCTGAGTGATGAAAGAAAATTATTTAATCACGTGGAATTACTTTCCAAGATGTCATTAAATGAATCTTAAGAGTACAGGTTTAGCGCAAACAATGCGAATAGTAACAGAAATGTACGTTTGCGTCAAGGATGGACACAAAATAAGACAAACAAAACAGGAAAATGGATTCTATTAGTTCTTGTCAACTAGATGTAATCCTGTAAAAGTTCCCATGTTGAATGTTAGGTTAATCTTACATGATTTAATCATGTTAATCCGACAAACATGAATTCATTTTATATTAAAAAAATAATGTAATATTCAAATAAATGTAGGAACCATCAAATTTCCTTTTTTTCCCACTGCTTTCTCTTTGGAACCAGCTTGAGCCACTACTCCGGAATTTAGGGTCAGCCCCATTTCCCAAATCCCACTTTAACCACGGAAGAAAGCTACATCATCTCTCCAGGCAGCAAGGAGCAGAGGAACGGACATTGAAACAAACAAGTAAACTTATTTCAGGAGTCTGACATTCAATTATTCTTTGCTGCTCAGCTGACTGCAGATTATGAAGAACAGGATGACCTCATTGGGTCAATATGGAATAAAACAGTATAAAAAGTGTTTTCTAAACATAAATGGAGTTTTTATTTCCAGAAGGCAGTGTTATACTCACCTCTCAGTGACTCCCAGCAGACTTATTAAATACCCCCCAAAGAGAACTAGACGTCCGCCAAGAATTTGATTAATTAAATATCAAGGAGATTTTCCTTCAACATCCTGAACAGATGTTTTCTGAGTCATGTGCTTCCTCAGAACCAGAAATGTAATCAACGCCATCTGATGGCGAGAGACTTGCTGCAGATTCCTGGCTTCGTATCATCTCCGCTGGAGCTCGACATTTTCCCACCAGCAGAACGATCGGGCTGTAGTTCTCGTTTCTGTTTGGAGCTCTTGAACATGGATATATTTGTGTTTGTAGAAAAGGGACATGACATCAGAAAAATAACAGTTTGAATGCCAGATGCATCAAGAAAAGTATTTTCGGGTTACTTTCCGCTCTAAGCAATTCTGTTTGGCCAACTTGATTGATTTGGGTTAGATTAACGCAATTTAATAGAGTGGAATATGACCGCAAAATCAGTTTGACCAACCGTATTAAATCAAATGTGATGTAACACAAGTAACTAAGTTGAAACAACCCAAATAATGTTCGTTGACCCGACCAAGTATGTTGACTTAGTACAAAATTATTGCTTAATTCTGAAAGAAATCCCTTTAATCTTGATGAAATACTTTCTTTTAGTTAATTTGGAGAGTTATTTTTTGGGTTTACTGTATGAAAAGAAATGAATGGAGAGTCAACCTTCGTATGTTGGGTGGATTTGATTTATAGGGTTGATTCCACTTAATTGCCTTGATTAGGTCGAACTTTATTTAATAGGTTTGTTCCAACTATTGTTGCAGTAGCAAAATTACTCTACGAAATTGAGATCATCTAAGTCAAATGCTTTTAATATAAGATAAAAGAAGATCCGCTGGGATATTTTAGGGTTATGCTTCAAAAGTGTGATTAGAACGTAATGTTTATTAAATTACTAAACTCAAAAAATAACTAATTGAAGTAACTTGAAGAATTAATGGAAGGTCATGCCTCATGATTAAATGGGTTTCTTTCGGTATTAAGCGATTACGTTGGTCTAACTCAATATACTTGGGTTGGATTAATGTAATTAATTCATTAGGGTTGTTTCAACTTAATTACTTGGGTTAAGTGGAACCTTATTTAATAGGGTTGGTCCAGCTAAACCCTACTAAATGGATTTCTCTAATTAATGAATTAAATTAAATTGGCCCAACAAAATTGCTTTGTGCTGAAAGAAACTCATTCAATCATGTGGAAATACTTTCCATGATTTAGTTGAATTAATCCAAAGAAAAACCTGATGAGCGCAAACAAAGTGAACAGTAACAGAAATTCAAGTTTCCATAGAGCTTGTAAAAGAAAAAGAAAATACAAATGAAAGAGAAAACTTGATCATATCAGAACGTGCCAACTGGATTTAACCCTTTGATGTTCTGCTCAACTGTTAGGTTGAGTCTCGACTTCTTATTGAAAAATGTGAATAAACCGGTTTATAATATGAACCTGTGGCGGCATGCATATGTTCAATTTCCATGAAAGTCTGATTTTTTTTTCTTCCGTCTAACTGGGTAAAAAAATGCCTGACAAAGAATTTATTAAAAATTCTGTTAAATTTCTTAGATATCAAATTAGTAAATTAAAGAAAATATGCAAAGAAATACATTAAATATTCACATTAATCTTGTAAAAGTCAAGTTGTTGAATTTCACGGATATCCTACATGATGTAATCACGTTCATCTTCCCGATCTTCCCTGAATTATTCAATAAATGTTACAAACAGACAATCTCCTTTAAGGAGTGTAAGGTTCCCCGAGTGTGTACACACAGGTAACAAGGAATGCAGCTTCTCAGAATATTTGTCTATGACTTTCCCAGAAACAAAGCGGGAGCTCCTCCTCGGCGATTAGATGGTATCAACTCTAACCTCCCATAATGGGGAAAGATAAATGATGCGTTCTTATGCACGCAGTCAAAGTGTTATTGTCTTTCATCTTCTGCTTGGACGCTGCGAGCTATCAGCCCTAACATGTTTATTTATTTTTACAATTCAAAGAACTCTCCCCCCCCTCTCTTTCTTTGCCTCGTTCTCTTTCTCTGTTATTAACTTTATGGGAATTTCCACGGAATCCTTTTGTAATGTGAATTATTGTGGAGGGGGGTGTCATGTGTCGGGGTGTGATGCTTGTCTTGGACAGGCGGGGGTTAAATGATCCCTCTTCTGTTCTGATGTTACAACGTTTTCCCTTTGAAGCAGGCCTACACTAGTGATTACAGGCAAACATCTGGATGTCTGCAACTCTTGTAGGGTCTAATTCTGAATATTGTAGATTTGTTAAACTGCCATCAAAACATTTGTTTTCTTGAAATCAGGCAATGAAACAATTAAAAGATGTTACTTTAAAAACTATTTTTTTCTTCTTTTCTACTCTGGGTGCATTGGAAATTATCTTTATTATTTTATATGAACAAGGAACAAAAGTTCCGTTGGGAAGACTCTCCCTTTGCACACTCAGCCTACAGTTACCGCAAACACCACTTAAGTATTTTCACCTTTCAAACATGCTCAGTCTCGATTATCCGCTTCACGGTCTGTTGCATCGATTTGCTGTTTCCTCATCAGCTGACAACATCTATCCAACATCACGGTGACACACCTTCATCGTCAGACCATCGTCATCATGTGCTGTCTTCTTAAATAACATTCTCCCCATTCATCCAGCACTCCCTCCCCATCTCCGCCTAGTCCTCGTCCGCCTAGTCCTCTTTGATCCAACTGCCTCATCAGTTACCATCTCAGCAGAGACATCAGCCACCGCCACCAGTTTACAGACTCCAAAAGGAGGGAAATACTTTCTGTCGGATACCTTTCGACCACAATCTCCCTGAAGAGTCTGAGCAGCAAAGATTTTTCTAATGAACTAATTACCACATTTCATCTGTTGTGATGAACTTTCATCTTAACTTCGTTCTTCATGTCTTTTGATTAAAATGCAGTTTTCACGTTAATCAATGCCAGTACGTTGTAATTTACGATGAACATGAGCTAAATACACCCATTTACTGCTCATCGTACTGTAGCTGCTTAGAGTCGCCAAGTCACTTATGAAGAGTTTATATAATAGATGTTTTCTCGGACTTTGTGAGGAGGTCGGAGAGAACTCACGCAAACACGAAGAGAACATGTGTCTACACAGAAAGGCACCAGATACCCAGGTGGGTCTGATCCCAGAACCCTCTTGCTGTGAGGTAACCATGCTAACGCTAACGCGATTGAGCTGTCAATGCTATATCCAGTACCAGCCAGAAGTTTGGACACATTTTCCTGAACTATATGATATCAACCATTTTGGGTCTGAGGCCATTTTGTGCCTAAAATCACATTAAATCATGTTAAACATGTGAGTGTTCGGTTATTATAAATAATAATATTAGAAAGTCTTAATTATCACTTTTTTTATACGCCTGAGGTTCAACACTAGAGTGAAGAATGTGATTTAGTATTTTTATTTCTTCATTAGCTTTGATTAAAAGTCATGTTTGCCTCAACGATATAAAATGTGCCTCACATATAAAAAAAATGCTTGTGTCTCCACCATCCTCCAACATCTCACTTCCCTCCTCTCTTTTCCTCCATGCGAGCCTGTACTCCAAAAGGGTCATTCTGGACCCAGAGCCCCACATGTGTAAGCGGATCTCTCTGCAGCAGGGCGCAGGAGCGCGGCCCCAACAACCGCTGCAGAGGGGAAGAAAGGAAAGGGAGCAAAGATACAAAAAAATATCATCAGAAGACTGGAGAGCAGCTTGACTTCACTTCCTGTCAACCTCATGTTTTCACTTAAAGAAGGTGAAACACACACGTGCACACACACACACACACACACACACACACACACTGTCTAGAGGAGGGTTGGATCAACCAAAGAGCTCGGCTCTCCTACTGGCTGTCCTCAATCCTGCAGAAGTGAAACATGGTCTGCTTGTTGGTTTTGGGAGGTTTTATTACTTCTTAAGACTTTACTCAAGCAAATCATTATGGGAGAAAACATTACAACATTTTCAGGGAGTATCAGAGGTATCGGCGCCTGGCTGCATGTAATAACCATTAAGCCGGCGTGTAAATATTGTCTTTCTTCACCTGGAGTTTTTGATTCCTTCTACGAAAACAACACGAACCTGGGAGGGGATTTGCTCCTAATCTGTGTGTTCACATTCATCTATGAAAGTAAGAATCCCTGGGGAGATGGAGACGATTCTGGCTCCTGGTTTCATCAACATAGAAAAAAAAAAAGAGTTTTGGTAAAGAGTTCTATCTTGTGTGCAGGTTCGTACACATGCACATACAAAACCATGCAGATGATTGGAATGCAGCATCATTAGCCCGGCTGTCGTCAAAGCCGAATGCCTCATCTCATGAAAGGTTTATGACGTAAATATAAGATCCAATACTCTTTGTTTTTAAACTAATGTGCATTGAATCTATGCCGCCTTCTGCTTCCATGTTTTGACTCATGCCTGGTTGAAACTACAGGATATTTTTCGCCTTCAACAATGGAGGTTCAACATGTCAGATCAGGTGATCAGGTAAATGTGTCTTGCCGGTTGTTTGACAACGACCATTCCTTCACGTCAAGTCATGTGACGCCAAACATGGCTACATGGCTCAGACATGGCTACAGAAGTAGTGTGAGGAGATATGTCGAAGGTTCAGTCAGAAAGACTATCCACTCTTACACTTTGGCCTAAGTGCTCCTCATATCCTGTCTATAATTTGACCCAATGGCCGCATGTATATGCTAAAGAGTAAGGGGCCAACAATGGAGCCCTGGGGACACTGCTGGTCACATGGTCACTAACGAGGAGGCGTTAAACGTGGCTATAGAGAAAGTTGTAATTGATATTTAGGATTTTGTTTGGCAGTTTGGTAAGTGTTCCACTTACTAAACAGAATTATGTAATATTATTCAACCAAAAAAAGTCCAATAAGGGTCAAATAGTTTTCTAAGAACATGCCTTACGAAAAAGGTTGAGCTAATCAAATTAAAATTGACTATTTTACATGACATATAAAACTCTGAAATTCTTTCATTGAATTTTTTCTTTCGGGTAAATTAAGTGTCTAAGGAAATGCCCAAAAGACATAAAATACGCATAATTTTTTTTTTTGTCTTTTTGAGGACATCAAATGGTTAACTTCCATCTCCCCATCTCCCCATCTCCCTTTTCCACCAAAAACAACCTGGTGCTAGTTTGGTGCTGGTGCCAATGCTTAGTTGGGTTAATTCGCAAACCTCCTATTAGCCTGTTTGCTATTCCATTGGCAAGGAGCCAAGTAAGAGCCAAGGTATTACGTTACCTTATAATATAATTGGTTCTTGGCTCTAGACCACAGAGGGTTGGTTCTTGTCCGGCACCAGTTTTGAGAGCCAGGAGCTGGTACTTAGACTGTCGAAAAGCAAATAACTGGTGCTAAGTCAGGCTCTGGCTCCGAACTAGCCCTGGAACCAGCTTGCTGGAAAAGGGGCACCAGTCCTCACAGATCCGTCAGCCTCACCATAGTCATCAGCCACCACCACCAGTATCCAGACTCCAAAGAGGGGACAGATATTCCATGGCTTTGCTCAGTGCAGGGAACCTTTGAGCTCAACATCCGAGTCAGAGCCTAAGAACCAAAGACTTTCTTATAGACTAATTATCACACATAATCTGTTGTAATAAATCATTCTTCTTTTCTTCTCTCATTGGAAGTGTTCCCGCCAACAACGCTCTTTTTATCACCCTATTCGTGGAATTCCTTCAATCAAACACTGATAAGGTGAAGTTCTTGTTGCCAAAAACTTCCAACAAGCGTTTCTTCCTTATCCTCATTCCACCGAGCGCCGGTGACGTACCAGATTCAAGTCGCTGCCATGTTTGTTTCCACTCTGTCATCCTATCGGTCAACTTCAGGACAGGCTGGGAAAAAATTCTGACTTACTTCACTTTTCTTTTACGTCATATAGGCACAATTTGAGGTCTTTAAGAAGAACTTAATGTGCTCCAAAAAATAAAATAAAGTAATAATAATAAT
>VRLP01007740.1:0-20186 GCA_009660295.1 Lophius piscatorius | reverse complement strand
GGATGGTGTTGAAAATTTGTGACATAATAGTAAAATAATAATAATGCATTTGATGAATGAAACGAATGAAAACAACAAATATCAAGACACAAGTGAAACCAATGGAATAAAAGTGAAACAGCTAAAGATAAGTACAAGGTCCACAACTTGGATCCCGCAGAACGAAAAGATGTGTTTTAAGGCGGAATGAGGAAACTGCTGATAATGACTCGTTAACTTTTATTCTGGAGACAAGAGAGAGAGGGAGAGGACGAGGGAGAGAGAGAGGGAGAGGACGAGGGAGAGGGAGAGGGAGAGGACGAGGGAGAGGACGAGGACGAGGGAGAGGGAGAGGGAGAGGACGAGGGAGAGGGAGAGGGAGAGGACGAGGGAGAGGGAGAGGACGAGGACGAGGGAGAGGGAGAGGGAGAGGGAGAGGGAGAGGACGAGGGAAAGGCGACATGTCGTTGCTTTACCTCTGTGTGGTTCTCTGACATTAGGATGATATCAGATTTTACATTATTAGCGAGGCTAGACCAGAAATGTTACGTCAATCAATCAAACAACGTTACGTGAAAAGGTAACCGGAAAAAAAAACTCATCATTACGCGCTTTTATTCCAAAAACCCAGATCCACCGATAGTCCGAGACCTTCTCCGTCCGAGGACGGTCTTCCTCCTCTTAATTAATTTGTTTATTGTTGCACAAAACGTGGAGTTTGTCACCATAAATGTTAAGATCAACATCATCCAACATCTAAAGCAGAAACTCTTCCTCACGCCCTTCATCAGAACCCAGATAATCCACGTCATTACGGTCTTAGATCCATTCATTCATTCATTCTCAGCTCGCAGGGGTGGAGCCTATCCCAGCTCCTTCCCTCTAACATCACTAAGGACAAAATAAGGAACTCTTCAACCCCGAAAAAACGTTCAACACAACAAACTTAATCCTGTACTTCAAAATGAATCACCGTGCAAGCTAAGCTAACGTTAGCAGAGCGGCCAAAGCCAACGGGAGCTCAGGGCCACAGTCCCTGAAGTCCTTGAATAAAGCCGACGTAGAACATATAATGGACGGAACGAGGCGTAAAAAGTTTTATTTTCACTAGGAAATGTTATACAATTGGTTTAAGGACGGAGGGTAAAGTCATTTCAACGGATCAGAATACACACACAATGCCGACCAGCCTTGTCACGTCCACTGTAATCCTTCAAAATTACAGCACTCGAAATACATCACTCTTTACGATTTTTAAACTTTAAAGGAAAGAAATCGGAATCGGCCGGTCAGACTCTATAAATATCGGTGATCGGTCAAATAAATTCCAATCGGTGCACCTCTACCGAGAACATTCCCTTATCACTTATACTGCAGTAAGGAATAAAAAGAAAGTCTTCTTTCACAGGAGTCACCGTACTTCCACTCCAGTAAAGAGTGTTTGTGCAAACGTTAAAGATCCGCTCTGGCCTCCGCTTACCGGAAGAGCCGATAGAAGACGAGGATTTACGACGTGTCAGACCTTCTATCACCGCCGTCCATTATCTACCACTAAGAGCAATGAAACTATATTCTGCTTCAGCTAAACGTCTTCATGTGTGTGTGAACATATTCCTCTTCCTATTACGTCAATCCTACAGATTAGAAGATTTGCTGACGTTACATCAGGACCTCAGGACGTGATGAGAACGTCACCAGAACCTTTTCATAAGATAGGCAACTTTCCGAGGTTCTGTACAAATCAATCTTTAGTGTTCCACTATCACGCCGGTGTGTTCAGGTCAAAGGTCACAGCACGACTGATGGCGTTCTACCCTTTCATGCCGTCCTGAAACTGAAAGCTTTGAGGTCAATCATCTGGTGTATCAGACGATTGATGTTAAATAGGATATCCTGATGACGGAAATGTTTCAGCAACAGGATCTTTGCATCACAATGTGCAGAGAATGTTTACAGTCAACATGTGACTCTGCAGGTTAACAGCAGCAAACAATGTCAGGCGTGTTTGGAACTCTCCACCTTGACCCGTCCCGATCCGCAAAACCCCAACCCTCAGTGACACAGCGCTGTAGTCGCTGATCGCCATTGTTTTCCCCGCGCTCATCAGATACAACGTTTATAAACCTGATATCTCTGAGCCAACAGAGATTAAGCGGCTACATTACCGTTAACAACCAAATCACACACGTCTGCACACCTAATCTCCCCGTGTCGTTCTCGCCTGTGTGGCGAGAGAGAAATGGAGAGCGGTTTTCCTCGCCAGGAGGATTAACCTGTCTAACTTTGTTAACTTCAGGCTCCCACGGAACATCGCGGGGGTTGAAAGTTGGCAGGGTGACGCGTGGCGAGCTCGGAGGTGGGGATCAAACCGCCTCCTGTTCTCTGCCGCAACCCGGTTTCATACATTTAACTGGATGTAAGGAGTGAAACTGAAGAACTACATTTGCACACGGCGCCTCAGCTGTGCAGGAAGGCCGAGGCTATCTGCAGTACAACACAAAAAACAAAACGCTGATGATAATGCTAAAAACAAACATGAGAAGGGAGTGAATGTTAACGACGCTCAGACAAATGCATCTCTGAGCGCCTCTCAAAGTGGTTCTAGTATTGAGATCCCATTGTGTCCCTTAAGTATCCCAACATGCATGACAGTCATGTTAATTTTCATGCTAATTGTGAGTCAGACCCCATACCAGCAGGAAAACACCAAAGAGGTTCTGCTGCTGGTTCATGGTTGCACAAAAGCAACTCTCCTTTATCCGACAGTAGGCGGGTTTACATGGACAGCCTGCATTTAATGATCTAGGCCCCAGCAGAGGGTTTTCTTTTTTAATGCAAAGCGAGAATTTTAGAAATAATGAACACAGAGGAGCCGCGATGAAGCGACGCTGTGAACAAATTAAAGGGCGCTAGAAAACATCAGAGACGCTCATTATAAGCATCAATCCCCGAAACAACAAAAGTGGATCAGACTTCACTTTTGTGAAGCCTGATTGAAGTAATTAAAGAGCTGGGATAGGTTCCAGCCGCCGCGACCCTGAACCGGATACGTGGCTGCGGAGAATGAAGGAATGAATGAAAGACCTGATAGTCCTTGTCCATCGATGGATCTGGGTTTTCAGAATAAAAGCGCGTGATGAGGAGTTTCTGCTTTTAAAGTTAGATCAGATGATGTTAACGAGTAAGTTATTAATGATGCAATGTTGATGTCACCTCGCCCCTCTCCCTCCCTCCGCTCATGTAAATGGTCAAACAGGAATATTCTTTGGTATGAGAAGAAAAGTGTCCATGTAAGCCCACCTAGTGAGACTCGCCGTTTGAAAGGTGATCGTAAACCAGTTGGGCAAATGTGCTGCTGGGTGTGAAGCAGAAGTAAGGATGCCAGTGCACGTACGCTCACGTCTTCAATTACATAACAGGAAAACACTTTCAAGCACAACTTACAAGTTAATGGGGGTCCAAAAATCTCAAAAACAAAAGGAGATGCCAGGTGGAAAAAGTCAGTGAGCTGATGTGGACAGACCATAACCTCTCTCAGAGGTCAGCAGACTGACTTGAAGATCACTTGAGTTCAAACGTGCCTTCAAGTTTAAAAACCAGTCAATTGAAGAGAGATAGTAGAGATGCAGTCCTTTAGGACCCTACGGAGCATGTAGGACTTCTAGGGCTGTCAGGTGACCCGGGTAACGATAAAATAACAAGGATGGAAGAAGTGATTTAACAAATAGCCACATGTTTGACGTGAGGGGAAAGTCCAGAAAACAATCCTGTAGAAGTACATGAAGCCTCTGGCCTCAATGGGACAAGGATACCTTAAACCTTCGGTGATCTGACGTCCCCAGCATGAACTCTGACCCTAGCTAAACACTGACATCTTACGACGATACATAAAGGTTAACGTTCACGCCGATGTGACCCCTGACCTCAGAAGGTTATCTCAATTCATTCAGTCGACAGATCCAAAAGGTTTCCCTGTGATTGTCATAATCTGCCCCCTCCCCTCAGCAAAAACTTGATGTGTTCAGTGCCCCCTATCTGTCAAGAAAACGCATGAATCCTACTATGGCGAAACCAGGACTCGAACTACTCGGCTTCTGATTGGCTTAGCGTTACGACGGCATTTCTCCCGTAGCCCTTCGCTGAAGACTTCGACCAGAAGCAGAGTAGTGGCTCATCTTTACACCTTTTTTACTTTTTCCTGCTCAGAAACGCGGCGAGAAACAACCTGCAGCGATCACATGACCTCCTCAAACTAACGCTGGCAGAGGAAACCACTAGCATTATGAAATTTACTAAAATCGCCGCGGGCTAATAACAAATCTTGCAAAAAAAAATCTCACATTCATGATTAGCTTATCGTCCCTTCGGGGGTCTTTCTATGCGACCTTTGGCTCGGACCACAGTTACAGTTGATGATGCACATTTCTAATACATCAACAATATTTGCACAACCTCGAGGGCCACGCCAATAACTCTTGTTTGGAACGCTGAGGAGGACCTAGGGGTTAGAACGACCAACCATTGCAAACAACTTCTGCAAACAGAGTTTCAAAGATCTCAAAAGTTCTAAAAATTAGACAAGAAAAGTCAGACTTGTTAATCTGAACCTGTGTGGTCAGAATAAACTTTCATTCTAATACACAGATAAAGTGCAACGACATAGAATAGCAGCAAAGACCCGTCTGCATAGTTCCCAACACGCCTTGAGGAGAAATATCAAATCTTTTAAAACCTCCATTCCTCAAATCACTCCAACGATCACATAGATCCATCCAAGCAAACTCTTGCATCAGCCAACACCTTGGAGCAAATCCTCCTCCAAGCAGGCACTGCTGCACATTTCCATGCTTTAAAAACAAACAAACTGCTATTCAGTCATACTCACTTCATCCAAGTCCCTTTGAGAAAGGTTCCTTTATTCTCTCTCTGAGCTAAAGTGTTCCGGAGACAGATGGTGGACAAGTCGATGGGCGAGAGGCTGCAGCTATTTTGTAACTCAGGTGAGAAATTGTGCTTTTAAAAGGGAGGAGGGAGGGCATCTGTTGGCCAATGAGGGCAGGGGTAGTTTACTGAGACCCCTCCCCCGATACGCTCTCTCTCGCAAACACACACACACACACACACACACACACACACAAGTGTAGCCCAACAGAAATAGTAAGAGGGACAGAAGGGGGAAAAAATTGAGGAAACTTAGAGAAATAAGATACATGAGAATAATCATAAATAGAAAACAGCTAAAACGGAACATCATCAGAACACAGTCCTTCTAAACACAGAGAGAAACCCAACACTGTTAGATACACAGTGTCAAACATGTGATCGCATGACCGCCAACATCAACTTTCATACTGTTGCAAAATTAAGCAGTCCGACATCATGTGGACTGATGAAACGCCAAGGTCCCGGAGAACCGGTGACCTGCTCACACACACAAAACCCCTGACACAAACACACACTCTTGGTTTCACACTCTGAAACCAAGAGCTGAACTTCTGCTGAGCAGCAAGACCTTCTCAAAGTCAGGGAAAGTTTTTGAGCTGGAATTTAAAGAGCTCTAAATACACACTCACACACACACACGCACACACACACACACACACACACACACACACGGTGGTGTTTACATTACTTAACACATTCATCTCCTGATGACTTAATATGAAAACAATCACAACTTGCCTAACCCGAACCTTGAGCTGAAAACTTTTCACTTTTACCATTAATTTAGCTCTATGTGGTCGTGTCCCTGTTTGGTAGGTAAAACAGGAATACATGTATAACGTGAGTAAACAGCTTTAAACACGGGCTCTTCGCTGCTCGGCCTCGTTCTTACTTCCAAACATACACAATTGTTTGCACATGCACCCCCTGTCCATCATGCAGACAGGCCCACAAGCCACTGTTAGCGGTCTCTGGGTAGGCTGTGTCGCTGGATGACCAATCAGAGGACAGTGTTAGGGATGTCGCTGTGCCCAAGGTCGTGTTTGTGTCAAGGATGAGGTTTTATCTCTGTCCACGGTATGCGAGGAGCAAACAACAACAGTCTTCCCCCTTTAATCAGTGTGGCGCTCAGTAACTTCGGCGTCTACTGGGTAAAAGTCTGCTTGAATGTAACGAATAGAACAAGTTTATCTGCTGGACTTTGAAATAATTTCCATTAAAGCTGGAAGTTTTTCTTCTCCCAGCGAGGAGCGATTCATTCACTGGGGTTGAAGACGTTCCTCAAGGACATAATAAAATCTCCCCCTGCAACAAGTTGCCCCTGAGAGGAAAATTTCAATCTTTCTACCTTAAAAAGAATTAGTTAAACTGTTACAATTCCCATAATATCCAAAAGAGACAGAGCCCAAGTTCAACCCGTAGCCAAGGAAATGAAAAATGTTTCAGAGCGGTACTTGGTTGTTTTAGTGCACATTCAAGTGTGCTTTCACAGAAACCTCGTTCAGACGTTCTGGTTCTGTCCAGACCAAATACTGCAGGTGTATAACATAGACAGGACCAGGATCTGGATCAAACAGCCGGTCAAACATACAGAGATGGTCTCAATCCAGGAAGCAATCCTTTCTCTTGTAGTCTGCTCTCTCTTACTCTCCGTCATAATCCAAATGAGTATTCTGGTAAACCTACTGAAGGTACCCGTCGACAGCAGGAGGACCTTTTCCTGCACTCAATGTCCAGAGTATTCTTAAAAGCGCTGCAGCGTCTGCCCTTCAGATCTTGTTTTGCACCAGGCTCTGCTAAAAGAAGCGTCAGAGGTGAAGTCACACTGTGATTTCTTCTAACTGGAGGTCCAGCCGCTGAACTTTTAGCGACACGGTTCCCCGCAGGGTTTGAGCTTTTATTTGCTTTAACTGAAGGGCATGAGACCTCGAGAACGTCCCGCCGCTGAACGCGACAACAACTGCCCCGAATGTCATCACCGCTGATGTAAGAGATTCACGGGGAGCTGTGACATCAGGTGGTGGGTTCTAAGGCCAACGAGGAGCTTCGCACATGGATCACAGGGTCGTTAACCTCCAATGTTTTGACCAGAAGATCTAAATAGCTTGACAACCTGGACTATACCCTATACGTTTACCCCTTTGGCACAAACACAGGTTTGCATCCACAACCAATAGCTGTGCTTCTATTGTGCAGCCAGGCCTTCTCAAAAAACAGGGACAGGTTGGAGCTGGAATTTGAAGAGCTCTAAATTAAGCCCATACCTCTAGACCTCGTGCGAGTCTCTGCAGAACCCACATCTAGTCGGTCACACATCAACCTGATGGCGTCCGATACCAAATCCAAAAAGGCGATTATTCCCGTGTGTTCCCTAAAAGGAGGGACACCCGATGAATTCAAATCTGTTTGTAATATGAATCTTGTGACGTCGCTGGTGGGAAGGCGGCCTCCCGAGGAATGTCGGAGGTCCAGGCGGCAGATATTTCTGTTCCCCGCTTGAAAAATCTATCGGCTCAACGTGTTTGCAAGTAGGCGAGAGCTTTGTGAAGTGACATACATGTGGTCAAGTGATGTGTGTGACATCATGCAGTACAAATGTTCCCAGCTCCTCCAGTACAATGAATCCCCAGAGGAACATCGGCATGAAGACCTTCTGGGATCTCGTGAAAACACAATACCAGATTCACGTTTGGAGCCAGTTCAGTATTTTCTTTTCAAATTTGGTTCAATCTCGGTTGGTTATCAATCGAGTTTCATGAATTAGAGTTCCAAAAATAAACACGAGTCACAAGAGCTGCAAATTGAAAACACGACACTCCTCTGCAAGCTAAAAGTAAATGTAATAACATTTTTCTGGGGGGGATTCGTTCTCGACACAATCAACCGACTTCTCTGACTGCTGGAGAAACGCCGGTGCTTCCACGCCTGAGAGTCCAAAGCAGAGTCCAAATCCACCTGGATATACCTGCGTCACTTACATCCATGTGTTATGAAAAGTTCTTTATGGTGCTTGAACCAAAACAAATCAGATCAAACTAACCCATGGAACAAAACCTGAACCTTTAATCCTGACTTTGGCTCGGACATTAAAGTGTGACACGCACTTATATAGTATAATATATAATATAATCGTCTACTGATGCCGTGGATTCAGCATGAGTAGTTCTCCACTGATCCACTGCTGTCTCCTATGGCCAGGAAAAGCACCCAATCCCCTGCGTTGTACAAGCCTTTCCCCTAATTGAACTCCTCAAACGAAATATTGAAGTCGGGGAAACAGTGTTTTTCACAAAAAGCTCCACCTAGTGAGTAAAACATGAACTATTTGAGTAAATTATGATGTACACAAGATTTATCTTGAGTCACGACGGCTCATAAACCGTGTGAACAAGAAGGATCTGCGGCGGAGCGGAGGAACACACAACTCCCCGACTTTTCAGGGATATAATCAATAGAAAGGACTTCCATAATTACAAGTCCCTCAAAATGACAATGTACGCTTACTCCTCTTCTCAAATCCCGGCTGCCTCCATGTCGTATCTGTAATCAGTGGCCACAAAATTGTGTTCACAAAGCTTGTGACGCTCGGTGTGTGCGAGATGGTGGAGAGCGTCTCTGTCGCTCGTCAGCTCCACCCTGACCAGTTATGAAACACGCCATGTTGGACACATTTACACTCAGTGTGGTGGTGCGGGGCGCCACTTTGCTGAGACATTGTGACAAATGCTGGAGCTCCAGAACCACGTTACACTGAGATGAAGAGAACACACATGTCCAAACCAGGAGATCCAGGCTGCTTTTATGGCTGCGAGGAATTTCCTTTCTGGGCTTGTTGAGGCAACTCCCTCTCTCCGTTGGCTTTTTCACACAATTACAGACGGACGGCCAGTCCTCAAAGATCAGCTGATCCTTGTTACGCCTACAGTGGGTTACGATGTAACATTTAAAAACACGTATCGCAGGTTGATTAAAATGAACACCAAGTCTGACCTCAAATAATCCCATCTAGATGTTTGCTCAGTCTGGTGGAGCAGCAGCCGTTTGATTCCCTTCAGAGATAACAAAATGAACAATCTATAATAAATACGATACCCAGCAGTGGTTAATATTCAACGGAATATTCCTGATTCTCACACCCACCAACCCTCACTGAACGTCTGCAACTCCCGACAGAAGCTCCATAGATTTCTACTGGCAAAATGAAAATTTTCCCAACCAGGAAAATAACAAGAAGTCGTGTTAATAGATCTTACATCTGTCTGCAAGACTGTATTCTGTCATCCACAGGGAGGTACTTCCTCAGGTTTGACTGGGCAGACACCACAGTCTGAGGAAAGTCAAAGAGCGCCAAACGAAAGAGGGTGAAAAACCTCCGAGTGGAGATGTCATATTTGAAAGTAGGGCAGAATGATGCCTATTGTACCCTGAAAACTTTAAACCATATCTACCTGAAAGGAACTTGAAGCTGAAGAACTCGTATATGTACCTTACATTATATATTTGGTCTTTCATTTGGTAGATTTTTATGCACATGATGGATGGATTTGAACAAAAGGGTTCAGTCCCCCCAGAATTCAAGTCTAGCCATAATGTAAGCAGAAGAAGATAAATGTCTGCAAATACAATCAAGAGGGAAAAAAGTGAAGTGATAAAGTACCGAATAAAACCTCCCCCCGACACGTTGAGATTTAGTCTGACCAATCAAACCCTTCATTACGTAGAGGGATTACAAATGAGAGCTCATGTTGAAAAACACAGGAGAATAAAAAAAAGGTAGGTTTAGTTATTCTATCATGTATAGTTTGATACCAGTATCACCAAAACCTGCACAACATCTTCCATCTTCATCCCTAGACTCTTGAAATAGAACCTGATTCCTGAGTTTATCAGAATCAATCAGATCCTTTTATTTAGCATAATATTCAGCTAGTATTTTCTATCAATTTATGACTTAAACTACAAAAGTACTGTATCCTGACGTCACATGATGAGGTAACCTGATTGGAGGTGAAGCAGACCCTCGCCTAGTTCAGCTCATCAGCTGGAATCGATTGGTTTTGCATGTGTTCTAATAGCGATGGCGGCGATCTCGCTTTCTAACAATGTAAGATTCAGGTTTTTGATCTTAGCAGGTTAGGTACGATCTAACGGTCCGAACGGCTGATGCTCCTGAAGCCAACGGTACAAATATGACACATTTACTGATTAATCTTCAAGTTTTCTTGCTCGCCACTGTTGGAAACTGTACAGAACACATCTAGTCCTGTTGAAGGGTCCCCCGACTGTCAAGGCGTGTATCAAACTTTTGATGATTTATGAAGTAATGAGAGTATTTTATGTGTTTGAAAAAACATTTATGGCATAATGGTGCTTTAATGTCTTTATAGTCGGGGTTCCCTTTAAGGGAGTTCTTCTAGCCAAGAGTAAAAGGACATTAAAGCCAAAAGATGCTTCAAGGCCTTCAAGAAGAAGAATTATTCACACCTGGTAGGTCTTACAATTACAAACTCACCTCAGCGATTCAACTGCTGTCCACCCTGAGCCTCCACATTGCTGCTCCGATTATATAATGTTTAACATTATGTAATCGGGACTATGTCATTTAGTTGACTTAAGCTACGCAAACATGACGCAGCAGAAGATTTCCAAAAGCATCACACTGTCCTACTCGACTTCCATTCTACCCAGAGTGCAACCCGGTGCCAGCTCTTCCTCTGGAAGGACCGTTTATCAGTTGTCCTTCCTTGGACCACCGGGGTCTCTGTGGTCATTAGTGGACCAAACTTGTGTCGTGAACTTTACTACCGAGCAGCAAACTTCTCTCTTCGTGTGGAAGGTGAGAAAAAAAAGGAATTTTCCGTTGGATCAACAACTTCTCACTTTAAATAAAGCTTAAACGCACACAAGGAAGAAGAAAAGACGTTATGCAACCTTAGCCAGGTGGACATAACCGCCTTCTTACACTCTGGCACCTTCTCCATTTCAATGGAATTCTTTACGCTATTCCGGAAAGCCCTTAAAGGCCCCCCCCTTTGTCACGCCGCCTGGCTGTTTCTTTGTGTTTAAGATATCTGCTCCTTTTGAATGTGACGCCAGCCATATTCGCTCGATCACGTGACGTGTTACATCAGCCATCGCCCGCAGAGCTTTAGCCCCCGGCTGGACGGCGGGGTCTGACCTACAACCAGCCACCAGTAAGAGGGCGAGGGTCTAAAGCTCCGCCCTGCTGGCAGATGTCCAAACCACCGCCAACGCACACACACACCTGCAGAGTTTGTCTTCTTCATGAAGCATTTCAGACGGGCAGCACTAAAGGGACATTCCGCGTTCTTTCCCTCGACCACTTTACTCATCGGGAAAAGTTATACTGAGCCGGTGACAACATGTGAACAATGTTTTCTGTTCAATGGCGGCTGTTGGGTTTAAAAATAGGGGAAAGACTTAAGTTAGTCATAAATTGAAGAATTAAGATCTACACAAGGCTAACTGCTAAGCTAACAAGCTGACTGTCTTTGTGCCAATAGCAGATCAGCGTGTAAAAAACAACAACATTAATATAATATATATATATATATATATATATATATATATATATATAAATTAATCTATTAGATCCCATTTCCAGAGGAGGATAAACAAAGTCAGCTCCACCAACCTTTCACATTAGCGAGGTAAAGCACATAATGTGATGAATGAGATAATATCCAAAGACCTGATGTGGTTAAAACATTCCCACTGACTTTTGATAACAATAGTAGCAGGACCTACAGTAGGACTTCTAGTTCCGATAACCAGAAGTAGAGCCTCGTTTCTGATCGGACTGAATGTCGCTCAGGTAATTACGACATCCACTCTAATATTCATATCCAGCATTGGTTGACTACACCAAAAACACTTCATTTGTCTCCTATAAAGTATTTAAATGTGTTTTGTTTTACCGATGAGGGCCTGTTTTGCATCTTTATGAATTCTCAAGAAGTTAAATGTGAAGTTTGTTTCACTGATGTGGGCTTTATTACGGAATTAAAATGCTCTTAAAAACTAGATCACTAGAAAGCACTCAGAGAACTCAAACCTCAGCCGTGGCCCCGCCTCCAGGATATGACAAAAGCTACTTGTAGGAAGAATTCCATGCAGATTAGTTCCTTCATTTATGAGGTATTATTGAGTTATTACAGAAAAAAACAATAATCTCTAGGATATAAAAGCAATTTGTGTGTAGAATTTAATGCTAATTCCATTAGGTTGTCTGTAATGGTATTAACGTACAGACAAACGTACAGGAGTGTCTGTTAACACCGACTCAGTGCATGATTCCATTAACAAACAACATAATTCACAATGATAAAGAGATAAAAATAACAAAACAAAAAAAACAAGATACCACGCCGCGCCTTAATGCACATATTTGGTTGTATCTAATAAGTATTTAACATATGTGAAATTTACAGTTTCAAAATGTCTGCTTTACCAATTTCAGATTATAAGATGATGCAGACGGCAGTAAAAATGGTCAGAAATGTTCATTTATGTAAATTCCTGCCATATATATATATATATATATATTTATGTAAAGTGCATTATAAATTAAATGTATTATTATTATTATTATTATATATTTATATCAGCTCTATCCTGATTTTTCTATGTGTCTCTAGAAAACCAACAAACATTGGGAACCCCTGCCCTTCAGTGGCGACACCACCATCATCATCATCGGCTGAGATATTATTACAAACTAAAGGGCAGACAAAAGAAGTGGGCGGGGCTTCCGGGGGAAGTATACATTCTTCGATCTTATGTAAGATGCATGGAGGACAGAGCAGGCCCACTCTCTGGGCAGCCAGCAGGTATTTTTAGCAGTCAGAGGAGCAAATGAGAGAAAGTGAAGTCGCCTTCTTGAATATGTCCCGAGTAAAGATATCATCCTGACAGGGATTGTAAAACTTTATAATATAATCTGTCAGTCAGTCACATCAAGTAATCTTCTTTTTTTTTTAAATCAACAGGATAATTAAATAGTGAGTTAAATAATCCAGGTCTGAGTCTTTCTTAGGCGCCACTTGTAGATGAAATAAAGTTAACGCAAGTCATTACTACAGGATATCCCATAATGTCCTGGCCACAGTTTGATTATATACATATATAATATGTTTATTAGTCTTATTAGGGCCCAGAAGGCGAAACTCTGCAGGATTCTGTCTCCGGTTACATAAATGCATCCTCGTCTGTGCCTTTTCTCAGATAAACATCCCTTTTACATGAACGTGTGTGACTTTTACACGCAGGCAGAAAAGTGAGTGACGCAACATGCAAAAGAAAATTAAGTCGCTTTGTTTTCTTCCCTGTGGAGGCGGAACGGTTCAAGCGTGCAAAACCCCCCACGACAGGTAAACGGGGAGACTTTGGTGGGAATGATTAAGTTCTACGTCTTATCCTCGCGCGCGTCTTGAGTCCTGCAGGATGAGTAAAGACGCGTGTTCACGCAGATTCACGCAGCTTCACGCGGGGAGAGGACGACACCCTGCAGGAAGCGCCCCCAACGTGGCTGCTGCTTCTGCTGCTTCTGCTTCTGTCGCCCCCCGCGTCCGTGAATGTCTCCAAAAACAGAATCAGCTCAAACACCCCCCCAAAAAAAGAAAAACTCTTACAGTCGTAGGAAGGGAGGGGGGGGGGGGGATTCACGCAGAGGTCAGCCTCGATGTTCTGTTTCCGATGAGGCCGGAGAACTTCCGGTCAGATGTTGTTTAAATCACATGCAGGCTGGAGTAAAAGTCAGGTTTACGGTTCGGACGGGAGAATACGTGGGTCTTACCGAGCGTCTCCGTGGCGGACGGCGGCTGTCTCAGGCGCAGGAGGAGGCGGAGGAGGCGGAGGAGGAGGCGCACCAAGTGAAGACACGAGCCGGAGACCCTTCCCATTTAACAAGCAAAGAGCGCGAGTGGAAATTTCCATCTGCCATGCGATGATGGCAGATCCTGAAGCGTTGAGTTTCACCGCCGCGCGCTCCTGGAGGGGTCCGCATTCTAACCCCCCCCACTCCCCCCCCCTCTCCCCCCTCCGCGGGTAATGTTTGACTATAAATTGGAGGCTTACAGCGGATTCATTCACAGTTTAATTTCTCACCTTGACTCATTAATCCAGAGGTTTGGTGTTTCGGCTCTGACGCACAGACGTACCTGTCGGCTCGCGCCACGTTTGAGGTGAAATAAAAGCTTTGTTTCGTGATTGTGTCCGGTTCTTCCTCGGTTCTCCCACGGTTCTCCCCCGGTTCTCCGACGGTTCCTTTGTTTACACTTTCTCCCGGACACGTTGGAAGAAGAGAGGAGCAACAGATTCAACAGCAGGGCCGGAGAAAGTATGGACAGGGCCCCACGCACCATTTCATATATCCGCCCCCCCCCCATGTAATATTGATATTTTACGAAGAATTATGGCGACTTCCGAAGGGTATAGTGTATTACTGCGTTATATACAATATTCTGGCTAATATATACAATATTCTGGCTAATATATACAATATTCTGGCTGGGCTAGCGTCTTATTGAAGAATTGTTAAATACTGTAGTAAGGGTTTGTAAATAGAAGTATATATATATATATATATATATATAATAATGATGCAGGTTAATGTAGTTGTTCTTTAAATAAATCATACGTTATGCTTGTGTCTGAAATAAAACGGATCTCACTCTGATTAAACTCACTAAATTCTCTGTATTCTCTTTTCCCAGTGTATGAAAGTTGTACATATATGTATTTATTTTATGTCTGCTCAGCTGTTGTACGATGTTTATGCTGCTCCTGAACGATGGGCTAAGATTCCTCAGTGATGCGGCTAGAAGCTGGTGTCTGGCCGTTCATCCGGTCAGCAGCAGAACAGAACCTCTACAGGTTCTACAGAGTCCGACAGATGCTCATCCTGAAGGCTGCAGCCATTTATTATTCATTATCCACTCGAGTTAGATTTAGGATTTGGGTCAAGCTGTAAAAATGAGCCACGATTATCTAAAATGTTTCTAAACTAACCTGCATTCACTCAAAGTTAAAAGATTTTAGTTTAGAACTATTTTTCCACTTTGGAAGAACCTAATATTTATAATTCTATTCAAGTATATTTTTTACTCTAGAATAAACTAATAAAACTTATTTTTGTTGCAAACAATATTATTGACTTTTCCTACAATCAGTTGCGAAATTTGGTCTTTAATAAAGTAGAATTTTCATTTGATATAAAACCAAAATCCAGTTTAAACAAACTTAGACTTAATAACCGACTTGTTGATGATTAAAAAAAAAAATTTGAATCCTTAAAACAAAATGAACCGAAATATTGAAGTTAAACATCAAACGTATGAGTCATGTGGTCATGTGACCTGAAAAGCTCAGGTCACAGCTCTTAGAGTGACGTAAAAATGCAGGTTAAATGAACAAGACTGTTGTTTCACTTCAAACTGAAGTAGTTCTCTAAAAATGACATGAAATAGATTGTATGTTACCGGAGATAAAGGTTTTTAATTCAAAGTTTGTGTTTGACGCACAATGAGGAGATGTGAGAATGAATTAGTTAATGATGTCACGTAGTGGGCGGAGTTTGAAAATCCCTGTGGAAATCTGTTCCTATGAGGTCCAGCGTGCAAAACGCGAGTGCATGCAATTCAATCATTAATAATCGAATAATCCAAAATAACACACACGGCCCACGAGGAACTGACATAAACAAGAGAAAAACAAAACAAGAAGAAAAGAGTCTGACAGAAACAAAAACACACAAAATGTTTCCAACGTTTCTATTTTCTAGTTACTTCATTTTTCATCATTAAGTTAAAAAATGAAAATCCAACCTTTTTTATTTACTTTTTTATATCTCTCATCCCTTTTGGAACAAAACCCTGTTTTTCCAATTTTGGTATCATAAAAAAAAAAATCAAAAACCTTTTTACTTTTTTCAGCATCCATCTGTGAAACGAGGAAAAACTCATAAAAATACTTCCTAAATACAAAATGATGCAGGAAATCTTATCCAGGATGTAAAGTTTGACAAAGGTTGGAGCATGGACAGGAGGGTTAGAACTACTTCCTGTTTACAATGAATGATTGATTCGGTATTTCTCCTTTGGGCACAAATTTTCAATCGTTCACTTTTCCAACGACCACATTTCAATCTAAACGGGTGAGTTTGTTAAAGTAAAACACATGTAATTGCTCAAAAATACACATCATATGCAGCAAATTCAAATAGTCCAACTTCTTGTTGGGTTTAGGTCAAACCTGTGGAAATCAAACACGATTTTAAAAACGTATAAAACGTCACAGTTCCAGCTGATCACATGGAAGAGCGGCTTCTTTGAAACCTTATGTCTTTGTGTGAATGAAATTTGGCTTTTATAAAATCTTGATCTTTATTTAAAGGAACATTTTGGCTACTAGTGACTAAAAATCACCATCTTCCCCCCAGAAATCATAAATCTAACGAATTTCCCTCATTATTTTACTTTGATTCCAAGATCTCTGTAAACAAGAAGAACTGACGCCGCCGTGAGATGGTGAATCTCGGAGAGACAGAGATATTGTGTCGTCCGAACCCGACGCGTGTCAGGTGTGTTTTGGTGCAGCAGCTGGTCTCTCAGAGGGAAGTACTTCCTGCTGGTCCAAACAGACGTCAAACAAGTTTATGAGGCCGTAAACGTGGCAACAGCTGCGTACACTGAACAGGCGTTACACTATAACTTACTCCGACACATTTTACTGTGACGTAAAATATATCATCCACTGTAGACGATAGGTTGTGGTTTTCTGGACTGTAGAAAAGTTGTGCACTGACTGCTGGTTCTGTTTCATTTCTCCTATCAGAACTTTCTACACACGTTACACAGAACACAGAACGTTACATTTGCATCGGCTCAGAGAAGAAGCGCATCTACTCTTTCATCGCAATTCTGCAATTTATTTAACAGAGACAAAATCACAAGTTCAGCCCGTTTTATGAAGAAAATAATGACGACAGAAATGAGACAAAATGTTAAATGTGTTTTTTTCTGTTAAAGAAACATTTATTTTTTCTATTTTTTTTCCATTCCAGAAAAAAAAGATTTAAAAAAAAGAACATTATGGGTATATTTTTAAAATCTAATAATTAATGTATTTTCCTGGTGGTGGTTTTCAATTAGAATCTTCCATTTTTACAGTTGGAGTATGAACATAGAAAAACGGACTACTGTAATGAACTCAGCGTAGAAGAAGAGCAGCAGCAGAACCAGCATAAAGCTGTGGGCTCAGCACTGCCCCCTTCAGTGAGGCAGAGGTACTGCTGCCTCACTGAAGGGCCCTCCTTCAGTGACCCTCCTCTTCATCACAGCTTTATGTCGGATCAGCCAGACTAAGTATGTTCTACACACGTGAAATACACAACCTGTTCTGTGGTGACAAACAGTGAGAAAGCCCGGTTTGTGAGGGACTGTAAGTCATATAATAGAAGTAGACAAATGTTAATATTTGTTTTTATCATTGTTTGATTTTTATTTTAAAGATAACAGGGCCTCCCTTTCAAAAAAAGATTCAAACAACATGGGACAAAATGTTTAAAACTTTGAGATATACATCACGTCTACATAACTGCAAGAATAAATATAAAGAAAATGAAGATTACGAGAATAAAGTCAGAATGTTGCAACGACCGCTTTCAGGAACGACCTTAAATCCCTACATGCAGATCACACACTTGGGTGGGGCACCACTGGGTATGGAGGGGCACCCAGCCGGGTGGGGGGGGGGTCACACAATATGGCTAGTATTTGAACCGCGGGCTCACTGCCTGCTGCAGAGGTGCTGAATAAGCCGCTCATCTGCTCCGGGAGAAGGAGGGTCTGTAATAGGACTCGACGTAGAGACATTTTTGACAACGCTGTGGGTGAAGAGATGGCATCAACCGGAGCGCCACAATAATCATAAATAACACATTCAAGAAATCCTTTTAATGCTGCTGACATTATTCCATTATTACAGATTGGTAAATAACTTGTGAGGAAAAAAATACTTTGGAGATTTCACAACTGAACACGATGTTTAATTATTGACTGTTTTTTTAGTTGTTCTGAAGATGTCTGTATGTTCATTCACTGTTGTCTGTTTTCTTGTTGTCTTATTTACTCCTGCCTGCACAACAGTTTTCCCCTAAAGGGATTTATATAGTTATTTTACTGCACATTACTGAAAATATCAGATTATTTAGAATTGATCTATTTTATTGTTTGTAAATGAAACGTTTGACAGTGTGAGGCACCACTTGGATTATTCCACTTCACACCTCCTCCTCCTGGAGTGGTCCGCTCCTCTGGGGGTCATTTTACCTCAGTGCCTTTTCTCCATCTGTTGCCTGTCAGCAGGTTCTCTGATTCAACGCTAGCAGGAAAGATTGGAGGTGTTGTTTCAGAGCTTCAGCAAAATGTCCCAAGAGAATCAGAATAGTTAATTAACATCAAAAACACGGCTGTCCATCGTCGAGCTTCCTACGCCGTCAGATATAAAACACTTAATTAACATAAACTGCTAAACTCCTCGGTAACAGGAAATAGAAAATCACTCGTGTGTTATTGATTTTTTTGTTGTTTAATCATGAATATCATGAATTCTGACTTATTAGAAAAGAAACCCAAAGTTTTTACTCTTAGAAAAGAGATTTTTTTTTATCTCCAAGAGGATTTTACCTGGTAAAATAAAGAATATATAAAACTTTTAAACTCTCCCGCCGCCACTGATACAAACATAGATTTAACATTTAACATTTAACTTTTAAATGTAGGTTTAATAGTTAATATGTAGATCTAAATATAACCTTTAGGTTTGACATTAACCTCTAAAGTTCTCCTTTACATTAAAACAACAAAGAGAAAATCAACGACATAAAGGCAGAACTATCTGCGTCCTCGTCATAGAAGTTAACCCTTTCATGTCCTGCTCAGCTGTTTGGTTGAACACATTTTCAGTCACTAATGCTTATTGAAAAATGTGACTGAACCTGTTTAGAATACCATCCAGTGGCAGCATTTATATGCTAAAGGCTAAGGGGCCACGGATGGTGCCTTGGGGGAAACCCCAAGTTAGAGTGGCCACTGAGGAGGAGGCATCAACCGGATCAGTTTGGGACATCACAGTATGTGAGGACTTACTAAACGCAATTATATAACTTGATTTAACCAAAAAGTTGAATAAGAGTCAAATACTTTTCTAAATACTTGCTTTAAGAAAACAGTGAAGAGTTTTCAACTGGTAATGGATGTCGGTAAGGTGAACTAATCCGATTAAAATAAACTATTTTCCATCAAATACAATCATTTTTTTATGTTTCAAACATGGTTGACCAAATAATTCGGTATTTGTATGGTATTAACTCTAACTTTGGGTTTTTATCTGATTTCTTTGCCTCTATATTTTCATTCTTATTGTAATTGTTATTTCTGTCTGGAGTAATAATAATAATAATAATACATTTAATTTATAATGCACTTTACATTTGGATCAAATCTCAAAGTGCTAGAAGGGAAACGGGTAAAATAGGTTTTTTCTTCTGATGACCTCATCGTCTTATGACCTCATCTTCTGATGACCTCATCGTCTTATGACCTCATCTTCTGATGACCTCATCGTCTTATGACCTCATCTTCTGATGAACACATCTTCTGATGACCTCATCGTCTGATGACCTCATCTTCTGATGACCTCATCTTCCGATGACCTCATCTCAACCTGATGACCTCAACAGAAATGCCCTTCTTAGCCTGCGTCCGCTGCGCCACAGCTCCGGATAAGGGAAAAACTATGGATGGATGGAAGTTATTGCTGGTTCTGATAGAACGGTGTCAGAACCCAAGATAACGTCACAGAGCTGTTTGGTGGCTAAAACAGGATCCACACAAAATGAGTCTGGTGGTTTTCATGTTGTGGCTGATTGGTGTAAGAACCCAAACAGGGAAGTAGCCGATGAGAAGGCTGAGCCGACTGGATGAATAACTTCTCCTGGCCGTTCTTTCGGGTCACGTATCAAAAATCACACAACGAGGAGGAGGAGAAGCTTGAGCTGAAGAAGAGTGACTTCCATCTGTCTCACTTATGTCAGAAGTCCTGCACATCTTCTGCATTTCAAAATTCTCTTTGGAGATGCAATAGATAGATAGATAGATAGATAGATAGATAGATAGATAGATAGATAGATAGATAGATAGATAGATAGATAGATAGATAGATAGATAGATAGATAGATAGAT